>JABFEB020000104.1:27735725-27748696 GCA_019775895.2 Stomatorhinus ivindoensis | reverse complement strand
TTTGAGCACTAATTATATGGTAAAGTCTCTGTGTGAAGGAGGGAAAACACATCAGGTGTGTGTGTGTGTGTGTGTGTGTGTGTGTTTACACGAGTGCAGTGATCAGTGATTGGTCATTATGATACGAGTGCCTTACACCAGGAGTACATATATGTGAGATGTGCGAAATCCTTGATAACTAACATAATATGGATCAGGTTTTAGAATTTGTCAACTTTAATGTTTTTTTCCTGGTCATGACGTATTCAGTTATTAACATGCACTGTGAGTGAAAACAATTTCTCTGAATTATTATTAGACATAGTGTCTCACACTCTCCATTGCAGGAAAACACGCCGTGTTTGAGTCTTGGCTGATGAGTTTTGTCCTTCTAAATTAAGAAATGAATAACTTCAGGCCTCATGGGATCTTTTCCACCTTTTCTCTTCAGACGAAAGGGTTTAAGGACGTGCAAACAGGATTTCATAGTCTCCTGATTGGATGTGAGACCACTTTGAACACAGACAATGAAGATGATGTTGCCATGGAAACTACTGGTGCTGCAGCCACTCATGGGGTACCTTGTTGGTAAGTGCCTTAATAAGAAGTTATTATATACTGTACATGCAAGCTCCAGACAGTCTTTTGTGTACTCTGCATCCTTGTGTATTTTCTTCAGTTTATCTTGGTGGTTAAACTTTTAAAGCCCACCTGAGTTTAGAGTACACTTTAGAATATATATTGCCTGTCTACCTCTATTCCAAGATAACAGCATGAAGAACACATTCTCTTTAAAATCCACATGAATGCAGTGAAATGTACCATAGCTCCCATTTTTAGGCATTTATCCAATTTTTATAGCAGGGAGAATTTCTTCAAGAATTTGTCGCACTGAAGAGAGCAGCAGTTCTTTCTGTTAGCTGTTAGCTCTAGTCACCACTACCTAAAAAATACACTCCACTTATTATTATTTATTTTTTATTTTACCTGTAGATGTTGAGCTAAAACTTGCAGCTTTTTACTAAGTTGTGTAGCCAACTGGTATTGTTTCTCAACTTGACTGTAATTACTTCTCTAACTGTTGCCCCAAATTTTTATTTATACATAAAGGCTGTGGTACATAAACACGTGGAGCGTCCTGGAGAAATGGCTCCCATTTCGACATTTGCAGGAGCCTGTAGCAAGACTTGGGATTAGCTGGCAGTGTATTATTTTTGAAAGAAAATCTTGAACAGCCTTTAAGGCTGGCTGAGAGTCGTTTGAGTCATTTCTTGTCTAATGCCAGCTAATTAGGACTTGCCCACATAGACATCAATCCTCCTCCTTTTTCTAAGCCTGGCAAAAAAGAATCACCGAAAAGCTTAATCTTTAATTAACATGCGGTGGAAAGGAGACAGAGGTTGCAAGTACGCAAAAAAAGCCCTTATCTGGGATTTGAAGTAACTGTCATTAATTTACAGTAAGGCTGCATTGATATCCTCACTGAAGCAATGGATGTCTTACATGGGGCCTATCATTGATCGTGTTTGATGAGGCGGTTTAATTTTTCTCACTTACAAAGCAGCAGGGTCAAACTTGAACAAGAGTCTGAAGGCTGTAAATGTTTGATAAAAGAGGCATTATCCTCATTGAGCTATTGAGATGAAGAAAGGGAAATTAATGAGCAATGTCTCCCATATGTTACAGTTGGATGGATTTTGCCACTGTTCCTTTTAATATGCTCTTTCTGTACTCTGCAAAGACAAATGCCCGAGTAGCTACCTTTGTAATGTTAGGAGATTACTTGTTCAGAACAGTGTCCTTTTTGCCAGGACAACCTGCTTTTTGCTCACAGTGCGTGAACCGTATGATAAGGAGCAGCACGGCCGCTAAACAATGCAGACTTTAGGTGTGTTTTATAGATGCATCTTTCTTCTGAACCTTTCAGAATAGGGTCCACAGGCAATGCTGCCATCACCTCCCTGATTGGCTAATTTACATCATTTGAGGATATGTGCCAACAATGGCATACACACTGGCACGTGCCTTCAGTGAGAGGGGCCCTAATAGTTAATGTGTATTATTTTCCTGACGTGTCTTGAAGGCTGAACTTTAGCATTTGCAACAACGCAAATCAGCATTACAGGGTGGTTCCAGCTTAACTGCAGACGAGCCGCCGGTATCCTCTCTTATGGTCCATCCATCCATCCATCCCTCCATCCATTCTTCCTTCCCTCCTTCCCCTAGCTCTCCTAATTTGCCCTCTCTGAATCATGGAAGGGAAATTACAGAACTGTTGGACTGGAAGAACATGTGAAAGCCTCACTGGGGCAGAAATCAGAATCACTTTAGAAGATTGAGGCCGCAGTACCACTGAGACGCCTCCATCACAGCATACCACCTGCTACTAGTGCCGGCTATTCGCGTCGCGTGCGAGTTAAGAATCGTTTTGTGTTTTTTTCTGGTTTGACAAGCCTGTGCTCACTGAAAGCAACTTTGACTGTAAAAGCGGGGATAAACAGGGCTTTCTTCTGGCATCCAACAAAATAGTGCGCTACGTCAAAGCTTTCATGTGAAAATGATCTGGTATCTCGAAAGCTTCATTAGATTTGTATGCATCATTGGTGGTAATTTTAACTGAAATGTTCTCACCATCATTATGCTCAACATCACGAGAGTACTTCCACCCGAAGATCTATTTTTGTGCCGGACTGCTGCAGATATTCCTCCAGGATAATGAACCTAAGAAAAAGTCCCGTGGGAGCTTTTGCAAAATTCCTGGTTGTCATTACTTTCTTATTTTCTTATTAAAGTCAAATGCCTGAATATCAAAAGTGAGCCACCATCACGCAAATCAACAGCTACAGTAACACAGTTTTCTCCAACGCATGTATATTACACAACCGTAATTATAGATATCAGCATGGGCGGTTCTCAAAACCAGTGTAATATATTGAAGATTTGATACCTACAACTTTTGCATAGCAATGACTATGGCCTGTGGTATCTAACACTCAGTCTGTAGGCAGCAATCATTTTATATGAAACATTTGCAAAAATACAGTGTGTCTGTGTATATTATACATATATATTATATATACACACACATACACAGTGCAATGTAAAAGTTTGGGCTTCTCTGATAAAAATCACTATCACTTTATAACTTTTATACCAAGCTTTTGATGCAGCAACTTCATTTAAATATATGTTATACCTTATAGAAACAACATTTCATTGGTGAAATGTTTTTTTATTGGACCAACAGAACCAAATGAATGTGCATTCAAACAAAAATAGGCAGGTGCATAAATTTGGGCACCCCAAAGGTATAATCACATCAATATTTAGCAGCCCCTCATTTTGCTGAAATAATAGCCTGTAGACGCCTCCTATAGCCACGGACAAGTCCCTGAATTCTGGCTGGGGGTATTTTGGACCATTCTTCCATACAAAATACCTGCAGTTCAGTCAGGTTTGATAACTTCTGAGTGTGGGCAGCCTGCTTAAAATCATGCCCATGCATTTTCAATGACGTCCAGGCCAGGAGACTGAGGTGGCCATTCTATAACATTGTACTTGCACCTCGGTGTGAATTCCTGGTGCTTTGGATCATTGTCCAAATGAAACATCCAACCCTGCCATAACTTTGCGACTTACTCTAACTTTACCCGGGTTTCTAGTACCTGTGCTACCCACACAGCCCCATAACATGATGGACCCTGCACCTGCACTACAGTAGGCAGCTTCCCCTCGAATGCTGTCTGCTTTTTTTTGCCACGAAAAAGCAGCTCTGGTTGTGACCAAGTAACTCTATCTTAGTCTCATCTCACCCCAGTATTTTTTCTGGCTTGTCCAGATGTGCTTTTGCATACCTCATGCGACTCTTCTGGTGGTGAGAACTCAGAAAAGGCTTTTTCTGCATCACCCTTCCACCGAGCTGTTCCCGTGCAAAGTGCACCAGACTGTGGAGCGATGTACAATCATCAGCCAGATGTTGTTGTAACCCTTTTGTCTGTGGCTTGTCTGTGAACATTCTGTACCTTTCAGATATTTGTCTTTCCTTCACAAGGGCTGTTACTCTGGCCTTACTACATGAATGACTTTACTAACTACATTTCTGACTGAGGAAACCTTTGTGATCATTTCTTGAACCCTGCTCTTAATTCCTAATGACAAATTATCTTGATTTTGAGGTCAGTATCGAGTTCCTTAGAGGTTCCCATGAAACCTCTCTCTAAGAGAGAACCAAGGACAAACACAACTAGCAATCACCCATGTGAAATAACCATTTTCATGATTGCTTGGATCTGTCTTTATAGTTTGAGGTCTAATGAGCTAATCAAAGCAATTTTGTGATGCAACCTGTCAGCGCTGAATGACTACAGGTCTTTAATGCAATTAATGCCCAAACTTTCTCACATCCCATTTTATTTTATTTCATACAACTCAATAATTCCACAGTGAGAATTTTGGTATGATAAACATTCCCTTTTCTACATTTCTCTAGAACAAAAATGGCATATTGCTGTGATCTTCTCTTATGAAGACAAAGCGGATTATCATGCAACCTCAGTGGGGTGCCCAACCTTTTACATAGCACTGTCACCATACGTATATATGGAACAGCTGCATAGCACAGTCACCAGTGCATAGTTCATATGCAGTATACACAGGATTACTGGTACCCTGTGACTGGGAATGCACTAAAATAGTATTTTTTTAAAAGATACAATTATAGAGATGAACCCAACTGCCAAGGTTCAAGAAATATCAAACTTTATTAATGTTTCATTGGAACCAACCAAAATTATTTATTCATTTAATTAAAAATCAGTTTTCCAAATAAAGGTTTCATAATGAACGGTGCCCCTAGAGATTATTGTAAATGAAATCTACCACATTTAAACCAGGAATTAATTCATTTTATTTAAGTTCATTTAACTTTTAAGGAACTTTTTATATCATTATATCACTTCCTCTTTCACTAAGGTATAAAAATGATCCAGAATCCGTTTGTCATCCAGCACCATGAAGCAAACAAAAGAACTGGCAGTTCAGAAGAGGCAGATGGTCGTAGACATTCATAAATCTGGTAATGGCTACAAGAAAATCAACAAAGGATTAAATATACCATTGAGCACTGGGGCAGCAATTACTCAGAAATGTATAGAGTTTGGAACCTTTGAAAATCTGACAGGCAGAGGATGCAAATGCAGTTTACCCTCCAGAATAGAAAGACGGGTGGTAAGGAGAGCAAAAAAGAAATCACTGTGAAAGAATTTCAGGTCTTGGTGGAGTCTTGGGGTCACTAGGTTTCAAACATCACTATCAGCCACCACCTCCATCAGCTCAGCCTCTTTAGAAGGGCTTTGAGAAGAAAGCCTCTTCTGACCCCATGACACAGAAGCAAATGCTGGCAATTTGCCAGAGGTCATTTGAATTATTGCTGGACAAAGGTGCTGTGGTCAGATGAGAACAAAATTGAACATTTTAATCAAATATGGCATCACCATATTTGGCATTGAAACAGAAAAGGCTACCTGATATAGTGACAGATAACTGATGTTCTTGGGCTTTTTTAATTGTAGGTCCAGGGACACTGGTTAAGATCGATGGCTTCATTATACCACATATCAGGCAATTTTGATTGACATTATAAAAGTTCTCTCCAGGATTAAAAAACATTTTTTTGGAGTATAAGAGTGATCTATATAACCCAGTGGGAACCACTTATAGTGATAAAATAGCTTGGGACAGAATTATTCCTGTATCAGTATTGTTTAAATAATTTGATTTGCTTATAGGAATCAAGTAGTCCACCTTATATTCTTGTAATAAATAAGTTTACCACCTTTATATTCTTCTAATAAATATACAAATATCAATTAGATAGTAATCTGCCTGAGACATAAAGAAGAAGAAATAATCGGTTATAACAATCATCTGCTTATAGTGATCAATTTCTCCCAGACAGAGAATAATGTATGATGAATGATTCTCACTTAAGATGACTACAGTATGCATGGCAGGTAACAAAACAGAAGTAGTTTATCCATGAGGTGTAACTGAATAAGATGAAGATGCATCATTAAAATAAGAAGCACAGGGTTATCAGGTTGCAGCATGTTACACAGAAAAACTTTGGGTATCTGCGTTTTTGTAATTGCAGGTGCCCTGTTTTTCTGTACTTGTATGCATTGGATGCTGGGTTGCAAAAAACAACTAGTTTGATAATCAATTAATTGTAATCAGGCGATCAACTAATTGATTAATTGGGCCAAAACATGGTTTAAAAAAGTGCAAATGTTTAATTTAAAAATCTTCAAGAGGTGTTTTTAAAACACGGTTGTAAAAAACACAGCATATAAAATGTCTATCTACAATGGCATAGTAATAAAGATCTGCAGTATCCGCCATATTTAGTTTGCTAACGATTGTACTTTTTATTGCAGTATACAGTATTTCAGCACTTTGAAGACTAGGCGATTAAATTTCCCCCGGGAGGTGGACGGGGGTAATACGGGTAATACCGTATTACTGTAATACCATTTAAGCCAAGTAACAACTTTGAAACTTCATAAAAGTTTCACCATTTCACTACACTGCTTGCACTTGTGCTTGCTGCAGCCCTGTAATGGTCTGGTGGAATACCATTACTGTATACATGCACCAACTGCAACCGATTGTACCCACAGACACATGTAATACGTACACAAGAGTCTGCACAACCATGTACAGACTGTAGCAGCAGAAGGAAAGGTGAAGTATGAATTGGGCTTAACACACCACTGTTAACATTGCTAGGTGGTGATGTCATTATATTCAAATTACGCAAACAAACTGAAAAAATGCAACCAACCGAAGACAAAATTCATTGCCAAATCTTTTTATTATTGATCATTACCAATGAGTTGTTGTAGCCCCATGTGTATGGATATCTTATTTCATCAGCTGTGCATTCTCCACATGCTTTTGCTCGCTGCATCTGTGTGGCTACATTCGCAAGTAAACAGGTTTTTACTTTTCTAACTTTTAAATTATTTTCGATCCAAAGCTATTCCTCCATCAGCATTGGTGATAATGCTTGTCATTTTGCCGAAGCAATTGAGTGAATTTCCATTGCTAAAATCAGCCCTTTTATCAGAATAAAAAGGGGGATAAAGGCATGGTTTCCTGTGAAAAGGCAAAGTAGGAGTGAGCCCCACTCTTACACAGGACATGATGCAGCAATTTAGAAAATAACTGAGCAATGCATGTACCTGACCTCCTTTGTTTTGTACCCTGCATTCTCCCTTGACTTCCGTCAGCAACTGCGTGGCTTTAGCAGTAGCTTACGACGTGGGGTCAGTCCTGGGCAGGCGCGCATCAGGAAGCAGCTCCTGCACTCTAACACAGGGGCAGAACACAGCAGGAATGAAAGGTCCAAACGTATAAGCAGAACATGCCTTATTCAAAGTCAATATCAGCGTTATTGTCATTGTGCACATGTACAATTAAATGAGCTATTTCATTTCTAATTGTTTTTTTTCCTCTAATGAAAGAGTACATGCATCATTTTTTTGTCTATTAAAGAGAAATAGACAAATAAAACAAAACTCCCTCTGTGAACTGGTAAACACAGTGGCTTGCATGAAGGATGATGCATGACAGATTAGAGAATTTCCCTTGGTTCTGTCAGTTTTAGCCATTTTCTGGTTGCTTACTCTAAGAGCTTTCCTACAGTAGATGCTGTAAATACTTAAGCTGGTACTGGATGTGCTGCAGAACGCTCATTGGCCAGATATGGGACAATGTGTTTAAGGGCAAGGAGACCTCGTTTGGGATGCAAGCCAAATATCAGCTTGGCCAATAAGTCTTCTCTCTCCATGTTCTTTGCATCTTGGATTTTTGATACTCACACTAAAATAATGTCAGGTGATTCATGTATGTCACCTGCCAATAGAGCTGAGATGCATTCCCATTCCAGGATCAAACAGCATTTATGCTCCATCCCTGGTAGCTCCGGGGGAAGACTGTCAGAGCGGAGTGATGAGCATCATTGCACAGCAGCTTGCAGATCTGAGAGTCAGCCAGCACCGACTTCTGTCAGTAGACAGGTAGATGGTCAACGGTCCTCCAGTGCACTGCATCTTTGTGTCTGGAAAAGGCCAATAGGGCAAGGCAACAACCAACATGAATTTGGAGATTTTCTACAGAATGAAGCTGTGCTATAACTTATATTGAAATATTGTAAAACCATGTTGAGTCTCAAACTAGCAACATTAGTTATATTTCTTGTGTATAACATATTTAAATTGTTTTTATTACATGCAATTGTTTCTTTCACAATGATCTGAAGTGCTGGTTGGCTGCTTTTAATATTTTTTCTGTATGAGAGAAAAAGCAGCTATCCCCATAATCTGCACCATAAAGTCCATAAAGTTTTATCCTGCAAATATTTGTGCATTTACCGCATATTTTGTAGTAGCCAAAGCCTGAGGCAATATTGTTGTTGTCCAGACATATTGACACTAACAAGATACACTGAAGTTGTTCTAGCATCACTTGGTGCCCCAGCAGCCTATAAAGACACTTCATAATGATTCACTCTATATCAATAGCTTCCAATTAGGCTTGTGCGATATGACGATATATATTGGATGACAAAATAAAATCGACTTTTGTGTCATATTATGCTCTGTCATTTATTTTGTGGTGCCACAAAATATATTGTTTCTGGAGACATTTTTTCATCATTTGGATGATGATTTGCAATGTTGCATGCCACCATATGGAATGTGGCAATTGTTTGGACTTTTTTATTGGACTTTATTATTTATAACTCACAGAAGACAATCCACAAATTTGTTCCATGTTCCACAAATATTTAACTATCCACAAATGTGTATTTTAAAATGTTTTTGTTGTGCTATATCATATCAGATATCAAATACAGAGTGATTTGTACGCATGAAATGTGTTTTGCACATTTGTGGATCACATCCTGCCCATTTGTGGATTGTTATATTTGTGACTTCCCTCCTATTTATTTGCAGATTTTTTGTCCAGTTCATGAAATCATATCCACAAGAACAAAGAGCAATTTGTATACCTGAAACGGGTTTGACACATTTGTGGTTCATTTGACTATTTGTGGATTACGCAACATTTGTGACTTCGCTGCATTTTATTTCCCAAATTTTGTCCAATTCGCTCAGCAGCTGATCTGCAGAAAAAAAATCCACAGATATGAGGCGCAGTAGTGATACGCGGATATGAGATTTTGGTCAGCATAGCCCTACTTGCAATATGTGTTATAGAACTGTGCCTTCTGACATGCCACATAAGCCATCACCGGACACTTTGAAGGAGCGAGAGCATTTCTGATGCACAGGTATGCGCTGCTTTATTTGTCCCACTGGGCATGTGACCTCGATGGGCAGCCAAGTTAAGCCAGATGCCTTGAGATGCCATTCATCCAGGAGAAGGGGCCGGGCTGCTTGGGAAGCAAGATCCAGAGACTCTGAGCCTTTTCAATCCGGCTTTTGTTCAGTCCTGCCCAAGAAGAAGGGGTGGCGACATCCTCGGAACAGAGGAATGAATCGATCTGCAGGCTCGGATCCTGCACACGCAAGGTCAATTTCTTAAATGCTTCAGGCTAGAGGCCATTGGTGTCCAGCTGAACCGGTGATCAAATAGACCTTAGAATGTTACTGAAGTTTCCAACATAAAAAGCTGTATCGGAAAAGCAAGGATGTGACCTGATATTAATTTGCATCCTGAGTAGTTTATCTAAAGAGAAATCTGTTGAATATGATTATAGAAATATAGAACATTACTGAAAATTGAATTTCATATAGTGAATGTGCGAGAGGTAAATGACTGACTGCATAATACGTTTTTTCTTCTTCCCCAGTGCCTGAATCACACACCTACAAATAACAGTGAGGAAAATTTCACAATGTTTGCATCATATTGGAAAAGCCCTCTGGGAGAGCCATGGGGACGCCATTTCTTCTCATTATCCTGCATTTACAGCACTGGCTTCTTCATTAATAAGCAGCATTGCCATGTGAACAGAGCTCTCAGAACATACTGCCAGTGAAACAGGATGTTAAAAAGCAGCATATAATCTCTAATTAACAGAAGGAAAGTGAGAGACCTTCATAGTCTTTCAGCCATGGTCAAGCCGGATTCCCTACCTTGTTAACCTCCATGTTCACATTATTAGGATTTAATATTTTAATTGTCTCTTCAGTCCCATCTTTCATGCTTTGCTTTTGGAATATGAAATACTGGTACTGCGAGCAGAAAACTGCTGCGTGTTTTAGAAGTCAGTGGTAAAATGAAGTCTGAGATGAGATTTACCCAGGTACAAAATATTGGCCACAGACCCTATAGTCATTGTTCAGCTGTGAGTTTGTTTAACTAAAAACTGTATAGTCATTTAGTGTTTTGGCAGAAGGAACTGCAGCAGCTAAACCTACATACCAGCCAGTATTTGGGCATTAACTGAACTTTGGTTTTCCAGTTGGCTACGGACAGTTCAGAGGTTCTCCCCTCTGAGTGTCCAACCTAAGGCTTTTTGATATTTTCTTTCTAGGTCTTTTGGATTTTTGTGTGCATTTGTTTTTTGCCTATGTAGATATGAAGCACTTAGAGGCGAGTATGTTAGGAGTGGCCCTTTATTTTTGACACTAAATTTGTTGAAATTGTGTTTTAATTATTTTTTTGAACATGCACACTGTGCATTGACTAGTGTTGTATTACTTGATCTCAAGACCCCTTTTTTGCAGTCTTTGTTGGTCTCATCTCAGAATTGACTTTATTTTGACTCGGTCGTGCTTCGGTGTTAGATATAGAGGACTCAATGTTTTAGACCATTCATCAGAACACCCAAATATTTATCACAGCGGTTTAATATTCATATTGTTATCCCTCAGATCCCGACAAATGCAATATGCTTTGATTTTTGCACCAATTAATCTTAGGCTCGTAACTTTGGATAGATATATTGCTCATATATGAATTCCATATCTTTGCAATCCAGAGAATTTACTCAATCTGGTCGTGCAAGTTGCAGCATTGTGTGCTAAAATATTCCAAAGTAATCCTGTAAAAAATGAGGCATATATTTTAAACATCTTCCACAAAAAACACCCCTAATAATCCATAAAATCTTGATATAATTCATATTATATGGAAAACAAAGTGCATATATGCTTCCACAATGATCCATGCACCCTTCTGGGAAACAATATTGGTAACTCTTTACTTGAACCAAGGTGGAAGTAGTTTTTCCTCATAAGACGGCTGATATCAAGACTTTTACACATCAAAAATATTTTCACATCAAATTATAACATATCTGACTAGGCCAGAATGTCCTGAAAACAAAACCATAAAGCATGTGTAGCTACCTCATGTACATTCAATGTAATAAGCCTTAAAGACACTCAAAAATGGATAGGGTTCAAAGGGTTAACACAGTACTGTGATTGGATGTAAAACATCCTGCTTCAAACTTGAAATGCAACCAATAAGGTGCGTCTTATTTGAAAAAAATGTTACATTTGTACAAAAGCATTTATATTGAAATTTTAAGAAAAAATGTAAATGGTTCAAATTATACTGTGACACAAATTCTAGGCCATACTGCATAGGCCCAAGATGGTGCCTATGCTCCACATTTTATAGTGTGTTATGTTATGTGGTCTGTTTCTGATCTTGATTTGGTCCTGCCCTGCCTTGGTCTTGGTCTTGTCTCGGTCTCGCCCTGCCTTGGTCTTGGTCTTGTCTTGGTCTCACCCTGACTTGGTCTTATCTCGATACACTGTGGTCTTGGTAATGACTTGGTCTCGGTTAAGGTGGTCTTAACTACATCACAATCATTGACTTTGAGGGCATGGGTATAATATAGAGACATTCCAAAGGCAACTGTAAGGCTGGGAGTATAGAAACCGCCCGTCCTGTTCAGATGACTTCATAATCAGGAATTCTGGACACTACAACACCTATGCGTCAGACATGTCAGCTGCACTGTTTAACTGTGTTTTTATGGCCAAAAGTGAATTAAGCAGGTATGGAATATGGATGGATGGATGGATGGAATTCTTCATAATTGTATCAGGAAAAAATTGCAGTAATGAAACACCCCCACCACAGATCTATATATTACCTTGAAAAATATGTAAAATCTGAATCTGCTGTTTAACTCCTGTGATTTTTCTCTTGGAACAAAGTGCACCAAGCACATATAGGGAATGATAACAGGGCTGCATGTGGCCTGGCAGATGCTGAGACGAGCTCCTGCTGATATACACTTAAACCTGCAAGATTCTTTTTCTGCATCTTAAAAAGGAAAAATAACAGGGCTTCGCTAAAGGAAAATGGAGACTTTAAGGTCTAACCAGTGGTGGCAGATAATACAGTGTCTGACAGGCTTGGAGCCTCTTCAATCCAGGCTTTTAGGGGGCAGTATGTGGCTCAGTGGGCTAAGCCTGTGTGCCTGTTATCAGAAGGTCACCAGTTCAAACCCAGCCTCAGCATATCTGCAGGTCTTTGAGCAAGGCCCTTGACCCCCAAGTTCCTGCACAGCCCAACAGGTGGCTGACCTTTACAGCCAGCTTACACTACAAAGAGCAAATTGAGGGATTATAAAAAACAATACCATTATTATATCCCCTCTCATTTGGCTATTTGGGGGTGTGGGGTTGGGGTTGAAACCTGCTTAAGTCTCACATATTTTTGGTTTCTTGTTTGACTTTTGTTGCACTTAGTGTTTGTAGTGTCAGATTATGATTTTCCTACTGTTTATTTCTGTCTTACTTCTCCGACCCGTGATCCATCCTCCTCCTGTTGGGTTCTGCTTTTGTTTTGGTACCTTTAAATTGTGTAATAGCCTTGTATTCCTAGATTATCCCTGTTCTTTAGTTGCACCTCTTGCTTGCTACTGAGTAATTCCATCTCAAATCAACCAGTGGAAGAGAAATTTTCCACCATCACGTCTCAGATTTTGCTGATTTTTTCAC
>JABFEB020000104.1:27719630-27735473 GCA_019775895.2 Stomatorhinus ivindoensis | reverse complement strand
ACAATTGGTGAAAAAATCAGCAAAATCTGTGATCATGTGGTGGAACCCACTGGTTGATTTGAGATGGAATCACCCTACTGTGTGTTCTTTTTGACTGGTTGTCTTGTCAATGGTTAACTTCTGCGTCCCTGTTAGCTCAGTTTGCGCATTTAAGTTCCTGCCTTAGTTCTTTTCCCCAGTGAGTTGTTGTATGTAGTCGAACGCACTGAGTAGGCTATATGTTTTTTATTTTTGGTCGTGTTGTCTTGGAGCCGCAAAGTGGATCAGCACCTCTTTTGCTGCCAGTGCCATGCCCCGCTGCCAGGACAGTGTGTTGTTTAAAAAATTACTAGCATCTAGTATAACAGTTTCAGTCAGTTTTAGTCACCCCTGTATCCTAATGTAATATTCTTGTTCTCCTTCTTAGGATACTTCTTATTTTATAAGATCCATCCATGTGAGATGTCGAAGCAGCTGAATAGTGAAGCGTGTGATGTGTGCCTGAGCTTCTATGTGACGTCAGGAGACTCGGGTGCATGGCCGTGTTCATCGTCGCATTTTCTTGCGTCGATAAGGCTGGTAGATTATTACGCGAAGGGCTTCGCTATACATTCAGGAAGAGAGCAAGGAGACAGTTTGGCCTGAATACGGCACCGTTAGTGCACACAATCTCATTTCATCATAGCGCTTAGCCCATTATCAATATATGGAAGGCTGGGATTCCGCAAAGTTCCACAAGGAATGAGAGACTGTCGCTGTGTTTTACGGCTCAACGTCAGTGCCCCTGTTCCACGTGGAGTCTCATCACCCGCAGCCATCTTTGGAAAGTCAGCTCAAATATATGTTGAGGCAAAACACAAAAGGAAGCTGATATTATTTTAAAGTGCAATTCATACCGGGCTTCATTAAAGGCTGAACTGCAGCCGAAGGGGTTTTGCTAATAAAAGTCAGTCTTACATGTATTAATATTTCAAGTAACTGCCGGAAGAATCATAATAGTAACTTGCACCCTTTCCTCAGCCACATGGAGAGCACATCTCCCTCCTTCTCGCATTGATTTCTGCTAAACTTGAATTTAATCATATGTAGCCAAATGGCTTTTATGATTTTTTTTATAAAATGTCTATGGTTACTATCCAAGCTTAGTGGAATATATGATATGCTAATGAACCATCTTTTACTGAATGGTCACATATGAAAACTACAAAAGGAAAATGAAAACTATGCATGTTCATTCTTAATTCTCTTGTCCTTTTATTAGTCTGTCTCTAATTAAAAGGCATATATGCTAGGTTGGATAATCATGAATGACACAGAACATTTTACTACATGAAAAGGTTGGAGAAAAAGGAAAAAAATGTTATACAGAATGGGTCACAATGTGTTCAACATTTCATTAAGTAGAATGAATAGTTTATTGCCAGTATGTACAAACATATAATAATTTAATGTAGTTCAGTGTCAAACGTGAAGCATGGGACAATATTCTATGACATTTAGCAGAAATACTTCACTGTACAATATACATGAAACCAAATTATCCAATAGAATATATAAATTTGCAGAAAACACACTGTGCAAAGATGTCTAAAAGCAAGATGCAGAACAGACCGATAAACTGAAGTAGTGCAGAAATAGCAACTATTGGTCACTGTACCACAAATTTACTGAAGCAGTGACAATAGATAATGGAGAGAAATGTCTATACGTGGGAAGAGGAGAGTTGTGCCTGGGTGATGGGATTGCTGGGATGCTGGGTGAGTTTACTAAGAAGCTGAATGACTACACGAAAGATGCTGTGGAGATGGTTTGTAGTCCAGGTCATGATGGGCTTTTACATTGACTGTCATTGTCAATCTGACAGTGGAACTTATTGAGCTGGTTGGATCTAGGTGACGGACGGGGAGGCTTAGGGGCTCTTATGTTTGAAGTTAGTGAGTCTCTGCAAAGAGCTACTCAAGTTTCCATTTATAGCTGGGCGTGAGAGGGACCGACGAGGGAAATGGCACAGAAGTGGTCCAGATTTTCTCCTTTTGACTGGGGCAGCGGATGGAACTTGGGCAGATTGTGTTTTGTTACTGTGATTAAAACCCCCAATGATAAAAATAACAGTACATTGTTATTTTCTGTTTTCCAGATCATGAATGTAATCAGTCAACAGTCTCTGTACACACTGAGCGTTTGCACTAGGAGAAATGTTACTTTCAACCAGAATAAAAGAGTGAAATTCTCTGGCCAGATAAGGTGGCTTGCAATGAATGAAAGGAGCTTCTAAGTCAGCAGAAGAAATAGATCATGTTGGAAACATTAGATCCCTCTCCAGCAAACCGGAGCGTCCGTCTGACGTCCCCCGTTCCTGGCCACAGAAGCACGCCTGCCAGGCAGCGTTCCTTAATCCCAGTCAGTGAAAACTTTGCTGGTAAATCATCTTTATCACACAAAAACATGGTAACACAATCCGAAGGAACAGATTCTGTGATGTTCATGAGCTTGCCGCGGTTGAAGGCGATTCTTGATGTCAACATTAAACACACATTTAGCGCACAAAGTGAACGCAGAAGGGGAGCCTCCGGAACCACAGTCGCCACAAGAGTCAGCACCACGGTTAGCTAATCTCTTTCTGTTCACTGACATAAAAGCCCCAGAAAATGAATTTATCTGAGAGAGCAGAGAGCAAATGTTTTACAGATTAACATGCACATAATCATGCGTACTTGGACATGCATGCGGATTGGCTCGGGAATAGTTTTAAGTCTCCACCCCCCACCACTCCACCATTAAAAATTTTGCAGACAGACAACCTTTAACTATTGTGGACAAACAGCTAGGGAACCCCAAGCAGGCCAGTTAGACATTCTCCTTCATTTACTCAGTGTTAAGTATAGTTGAGCCACTGCTGAACAGTGTGTGGTCCTACGGGTTGGGACTCAGATCCGAACATCCCTGCTTCAAATCCCATAGCTTGCAGTGGCACCCTTTAGCTGGATGCTGATTGGCCAATGCCTGCCTTGTGATGGGAAAGGCAAAACATCATTTCCCCATGGTGATAAATAGAATAACACAGTTCTGTTCATGATGTGGAATGACCAGCCTTCCCTAAGTGGTGTGGCTGCATTGAGCTGGGATGGACTCCAATAGCTTCCATTACAATAGTAAGTGCATGGGCAGATATATGTATAAAAAAATGATATTGTACTGAGCAGCAAGGAAGTTATTTGCAATACCTCTGCTGGATCAATTAAACTGGCTGACAGTGCAATTTATCACATTATCCCAGTGCCCTGCCTTCACAGCATAACTCTGCTCTAAAGCCATGGGAAATTGAACAGATAATCGATGCAGCTTTGGGCTTCTTGCAGACGCCATGCTGGTGCTTTTAAACCACAAACTGGAAGATTGCATTCTGGCCAACTATTATGAAGTTCTTTCAATGGGATGCACACAAGCGTAATTGAATAGGCATTTGATGGATATTTAGTGCATCGTCCCTGGGACATAACTCTCAAGGTCACAGCAGGTTTCGCTGTACTGTTGCTCCGAAAGGTTTGTTTATTTATTTAATGCTAGCTGCTTCTTTCACTTGGTGTGCATCGACGCTGGCCTGCTGATCGTATGCACGCAGTGGTGGTCACATAAATCTCCTGTAAAACAATCAGTCGTTGTTAAGGAAACATAATTGTGCTTTAAATGTTCGTTGGGAATAAAGAGTCTTGCTCTTGCTAGAGAACTGCAGGTCACGTTAACGAAAGAGTCTGACGTATTATCTCTAGTTCTGCACTGAAGGGTTTCCTTCTGTTTTCTTAATCAGCGTTTAACTACGCTCAGTTTGCATTTAAATCAGATTAATGTAAAGCAGGCACTCTGATGGGTTAAATCAGTCAAATTTCTTCTGCTTGAGTGTCCCAGCACTGGGCGTTCCCCTCACCACTTAGCAATGTCACACAGAGTATAGGAGTTTTGGTTATCTTGCCTCAGATGTGATGTAGGGACAAAGAACTGATCCCCTTGATGTGGAGACTGGGAGAATGAACGAGAAAGGGGAACTGACTAGGGAGCACAGTTCGGATTTTGGGAATTTTGTTTTAAAATATTAAATATTAAGTAAAATACTCTGCACTGTTTGAGGGCTGGTGTTTTCTGTGTTCCCCTCAATGTTAAATGTGCTGTTTAATAAACTAACACAACTTAATAATGAATTAAACTACATTGCTCTTTCCAAATTATGTGTTGCAAATAGGTCAGCCGTGGAAATCTATGGCTGAACACCTAATCTGTGTGGGATAATGTGTTGTAAATGCACAATCTCGCTTAGGTGTAAGGACAGAGGTAAAGCAATTAAAAGAACTGCCAGTTAGACCCTCACCCCTGCACCAGGGAGCCCCACATGGCTCCCACTGACAGAAGCAGCAAGCGGCTCACAAGCGAGACAGATTAATGGAGACCCGTCGTATGCTGCTCTGCATGAAGACTGAAAGGTGGCTGAGGGCAGCAAGGTCTGTGGCTTATTCCTCCACATGTTTGACTGTGAACGGCCATCGGGCATGCTGGGATAACTGCGAACACGTCAAAGGAAGGGAAGATTCCAGTGTGTCAGCCACTGTCGCAGAATATGAATCAGGGTTAGTGCTATTGTGTGCTGAAGCGCATCCTGAAGGAACAGTGCAAGGCGGGAGACAGGTGAAGGTAACGGTCTTTTTTGGGGGAGGGAATGGAGGTGCCGCTCACTGATGGGTCTCCTGCTCATTCCATTGTTGGCTAATTATCTGTTTCTCAGATAAATATCACCAAGCAGCCTAAATGGAGTCTTTGATCTTTCTCTCCCCACCCTCCACACCAGAGAGCAGCCTCCTGCGAGGACCATCTTTCACCAAACAGCCGGGCAGCATCGTGTTCCCCTTACGCTCCATGGAGTCCAGCCAAGAGGTGCTGTTCAGCTGTGAAGCCCAGGGTAGTCCACCTCCCACCTACAGGTGAGTCAGCGACCTCTCCAACATAAAGTTACAGTGCACACCACTGATTCCTGTAACCTAGGGCAGTATGTCTCAACCCCTGGAGCTGGGAGGGAGCAAAAATATGCACTGTCTGGCAGGGAGTAAAAACTCTGACTGTCTGGGGTTCCCAGTGAACTGGGTTGGGAAACTCTGCTGTAGGGGGGGCTCTGTCAGTCTCACACCTGAGGGTCCCGGAGCACAGGCAAGGGGGGGGGAGGAGAGCCATGCATGCCTCTGTTCCTTTTTTATCCTTAATGATGCAGCCAATCGGAAGCATTTTTATCAGCTGCTGAGTCATTGTTACCGGACTTCATTTGGACCTCTTCCACTTCTTTCCTTTTTATGATCCAGTGTGCACACGGTGCCAATATTCACAGCAAATTGCTGGCTAATTTGTTTTGTAATCCAATCTTCCTCTGTGTATCGCATCCACATCACTTTCATTAGCAGCTAAATTAATAACAGCTGACAAATTAGAATTGTCTTAGACAAATTGTAGCAAGTCCCCAGCTTTTGTTTGTTCAATTAACTTTCTCTTTCGTTATTATCTCTCTACTCCACCTCGAGTTACAAATCCATCATTTAATATACCATGGGATTAAGACGTATTATTCCATTATGCCTTAAACTTCAACATTAAAATGGATTTTTTTTATGTGACTGTATAATGCAGTCTAATTTAGTACTGTTCCAACAATCATATCAGGGCATTTATATCCCCTGAATTAAAGCTTGTGATGTTTGAGATCAGGTATGTCATCAGTACTGGACCAAAGCTCTATTCAGGAAAATGGTATTAATGGTAATGCAGTCAGAGCTCCTTTTATAAACTCTATCGTTTCTCAGCTCTGAAACTTATTTCTTGTGTTTTTGTTAAGTCATAAGATTAAGATAAAAGATAAGCTTTAAAAGTACTGTTAAAATCGCAGCCTTCCTTTCCCTTTCCTATTAAAATCAGAGATGAGAATGTTTCTCTCTTGACATCCAATGAAACTGGAGAACCTATGAAAGCGGAACCCTGAGCTGTAATGTAATTCCTTGACCTGCATCTCTCTGACCTCTATTTCAGCTTGTGTTCTTGTCATGGAAAAGGGTTTTGCATATGTTTTAAAACTTCATGCAATGCACAGAGGCAGAGAAAAGCATCATTTGCCAACGGCACCTGGGTCAGCACACATCACCAAAATACTATGGGAGCCATATATCGAGTCATATTTGCAGTGGCTAGATTGTTTATCACTACTTTGTTGGTTTTTGAGCTACTTGCAATCACACCATTTGTTTTAAAGCAACTGGGCCCTAGCTAGTGGTGTACTGATGTGGAAATTTTGGCTGACACTGAAAACTGATATATTTTTGTCTAATATTCCTGATAAGCGGTTTACCTCTGAGCTCCACAAATGTGTAGTGAAACTGATGCTGGTGACATTACTTCTTGTGAATGTGTGTAGCAACCACATCATATACTGACAGCTCTCAGCTTAGGTAAAATTGCCTTAGAGTTTACGAAAGCGCTATCACAATAGGCGACATATGGCTATAAGTAAACTAAAACCTCATTTTTTCATTTTTTAAATAGGTGGTTTTAGTGGGTAGTATTAGTGTCTTTTTGGCATTTCTGATATGAGGTGCCCTGAATGGTCTGAAAATTTCACTTATGTAAGGGTTTGTTGAAGGGATTGCTTACATCGGACAAGACCAGCCTGTAATGCAGGCAGTGAGACACCAGCGAAGTAGTGCCAACTTGGGAGACTGTAGCGAGGTGTTAAGTGGTGAATAAGCCAATGAAAACCCTCGTCCTCCACTGGGGAAAATGGCTGATCGTCCAATTGAATCACCTCTATTATTTTAGAAGTTATGCTTTAGCTCTGGTGCTGCTAACTTTGAACATTGACTAAAGTCTAACTATCAGCTGGCAAAACAAAACTGACGCATCGGACTGATGCCAATATCTTGATTTTTGATGAACATCAGCCAATACCAATATGTTGACCGATATGTAGCGTATCTCTATCTCTAGGTTATGCTGCCTCAGCTAAGTTGTTAACCCAGATTTCCCAGTTGGACCACAAGCTCTGCGAAAGTGCTCGAGTCAAAGTGAAAGTATTGTAAAAGCACAACTCCCCTAGGGTTCTGTTTTTATTCCTCATTGATTTTTATTGATAAATTTAAATAAAAGGAAAATCTACAGACATCAAGGAACAGCATATCTACAAAACTGTAGTAGGTTCCACTGGAAACATGATTATATTACATAAAATTAGATGTGGTAAAATTTAATCCAGCCATCCAAGCAAACGCTTACTTTAGCCAGAGTCATGTGGTGAAACTTTATCCTGCAAGCTCTTTTGCTTAGGACATTTTTGTTTAGGATTTTCATTTATATACTATGCAAAGTGCCGAATGGCATTAGGCTCTTTGCTTCTGCTTCCCCCCATCAGACTCTAGGTAGTTTTATGTGTCACACTGTGGTTTAAATTAATCATGTTTGTACACAGAGACTGTCATAGCAAAATCTACAAGGACTGATGCATTTTATACAGTAATTGAGTCTGCCAGTGTACCAGGTGACCTCATCAGTGGGTTCATGTATGGTTGCTACATCTTTCAAAGCCCACAAGTCTCTGCAAAGAATTGCAATTTGGACTGACCACAGAGAAAATCACCAGGAAGCTACTTTTACCTAGAAACATATCACATAGACTTTAACCTACAGCACCTTCTTTGTTGTAGGTGTTCTGGCCACTGAAAATGTCTCTAACAAACTTTCTTACTAGCAGAGTCCTCCACAGAGTGAATATCTATGCACAGACAGAAAGCATGTACACATTCCACACTTCCAGTATAAATTAAGTCCCGTTCTTGTCACTTAAAGGATACAGTAAGTTGTGTAAATTAACTAAGTTTAAGCACTCCCAAGCAGAAATCACTCACCTCCAACTAGCAAGGAAATAACTTGAGTATTTTCTGAGTTCTTGGAGGGGAGTAATCTTCTGTGACAGGATGTACCACTTAAAATGTGTAGAACTGCTTTTTCAATGTCAGCTGAGTCACTGTATGCTTCAACTGTTGGTGTGAAGTGGCCGTTAATCTGGTAACATTTAATAAGCTCATACTTAAAGTATGTGGCAACTAGTATGGGGCTGACTTAAAGTCCACAGATGATTCACATTAGTACTGCAGTGGGAAGCGATTATATTGGGCCGCGAAAATGCTGATAACAAGACGGGGACTAAAAGAGAGGCTGTAGAGAGCTGTTGCGAGGCAATGAGTCATATCAGATTTCCTCTTTGAAGGACTTTAAGCACGTTAGACGCATTAATGGGCATGTTGACACTGCAGTGAAACCTGAAGCTTGTCCAGTAGCAAGACAGGCTCCTGAAAATTAATAGATTTCCTGTGTCGTGATGACATGAAGAGATTAAAGTTGCCTTGTAAGCTTACCGTCTTCCATCCAACAAGGAGTCGCACCATGCTTCCTCTGAACACAGTAGAGTGTCACAGTGTTATAGCCAACTGAGTATGAACTCAGCATTCACGAACCAGGTCATTGAACAAACAGCATTAAATCCTGCACCGGTCGCCACGGATAAAGACCAGCAGCTGAATATATTGTGCAAATCTACATTCGCACTGGCAGGTCACATGTCATATGGTCCATTAAGCACCTTAAGGCGCTTGATGTGGCTTATGTAATTTGTTAACGTGGACATAGGCGAGTTCATGGTGCCTCTGATACGGCGGGGGCTGGACCCTGCCTCCCTGCTCACTATCCAAACCTTTCCTTGCGTTAAATTCGAAAATGAAATTGCGCAATACAAACATGGGGCTTCATAGACATTGTGTTTTCTGAAAAATTGGCCTGCTTCTTCAGAGTGTCCCGTATGCTAGTGATTTGTGTTGATTTCATTTGTACTGGATTTGTTGCCTATGCATATAAATGCCTGGGGTTTCCCCAATTAGTTAGGCCAGTGTAGGTGTCGTGTACATCACTGGCTATAGTTCGCAAAGTGCCTGACTGTTTTGGTATGCAAATCCCATCCGATGCAGATGTGGTGAACAAGTTACCACAGGATTACACAGTGTAACAGTTTGTTCCACGTTTAGTGTGTCAGGGTTATATGGTAACATATTCTAATTTGTTTAATGAGATTCTAAATTCAGTGGAATCCAATATGTCACTTTGACGGAGGTGAACTAGTCAAGGGATTAGTGTCTGATATCTTGGGGAAAATTAAATTGACAGATTTATTCAGTTGCAACAATACAAAAACGTGTGGCTCCTTTTTGTATATTTTTTGTATATTTAATCTACAATCATTTTGTTTCAAAATATAATAGTAGTGTTAAATATTCATGACTGTTTTGGTATGCAAATCCCATCCGATGCAGATGTGGTGAACAAGTTACCACAGGATTACACAGTGTAACAGTTTGTTCCACGTTTAGTGTGTCAGGGTTATATGGTAACATATTCTAATTTGTTTAATGAGATTCTAAATTCAGTGGAATCCAATATGTCACTTTGACGGAGGTGAACTAGTCAAGGGATTAGTGTCTGATATCTTGGGGAAAATTAAATTGACAGATTTATTCAGTTGCAACAATACAAAAACGTGTGGCTCCTTTTTGTATATTTTTTGTATATTTAATCTACAATCATTTTGTTTCAAAATATAATAGTAGTGTTAAATATTCATGACTTGTCTCTTTATCAATCCACTTGCACTGTAGTTCTACAACAAGTTTGTGTGATATTTTAAGGTAGAATACAAATGATTCATGGGAGGATGGAAACTTTTTGGGTTGCAAGGCATCATGGCCATGTAGGGAAAGCGTATGTGGGTGGAGTGTTTCAGATCTGTTTATGGGTTTTCTTTTTGCTAATCTTCAGAATATAATAAAATAGTTGCTATGAAGTGTACATAGAGTTACATCTTTATGTTTCCTTGTCTGTGGGTTAATTTTTGTTTATTGAGTAAAATACATTAAGCTTGCAGCCATTAAAAGCTAGACTGTGTTGACAGCAGCAGTAATATATATCAGTAAAAGATGTAAACTCTTGTGGGAAAACCTGGAGCCATAATATTTTGTGGAAATGTAACTTAACAACACTTTTTAGCAGAATAGGATAATGTTAAACCTCTTAGCCTTGTTTTTGGCGTCCCAGAACAAGTCAATCTACACAGTTAGCTCAGATTCCCTTGTTATTCTGCGACTCATCCTGGCATGGAATCAGTCCTATTAGGCAGTACATGACTGTGTGTTGACTGCCTTTTGAGTGTATCAGCGCATAATGTTGTCATGCACTCGAGAACGTAACCGTCACAGCTCAGATTCAGTGCTTACTGTTTACAGGCATTTATTGGCCGTCACAAACAAGGTCTATGACAAAACAGCTCAAGCTGGGCCATCCATCCATCATGCAAGGTTTTCTGCCCACTGATCCCTGAGATGAACAGTCCAAACACTGCTGGAAACAGGGAACCAGGAGGACTTGGGCTGCTGACTGGAAGGACAGCTCCAGGACAAGTTGTAGTAGATGGCAGACTCAGACACGGGCCACAGGTTCCCTGGACTGGAAACCAGGGAACATATATGGGGCAAGAACTCAATCACCAGGTTACGTGCGATGTTGTATAAATACCCAAAGATGGGACACCAGCTGTCCAATGCCGGCTACTTGGGATCATGAATCTCCAAACCAGAACCCAACTAAGCAGAAGCCCAAAGCAAGACTGCAATCAACAGGAACCTTGACCCCAAAGCCACCCACACCACAAAGCCAGTACCTGCTGGCAACTGACAGGCACAGAGGAACCAGACCTACTCCATCTCACCCCATAAAACAAACCTTCAACTAAAAAGCAGCTTTTGTGCTCTGAGAGCAATGGCGATGACTGAGCAGTGAGAAATTGTCACTGTTTTACTTAAATACGATTGGGTTCTAATCATCAGCCCAAAGCAGGCTCAGTTGCTAGATTACTGAACAGGGACTGGTGTGACCGGAACAGTCACACTCATCTATCTGTTCATTAATCCATCTTACCTAACTACTTATTCAGTAGAGCAGTGTTTCCCAATCCCGTCCTCAGGGTCCCACAGTCGGTCCATGTTTCTGCTTCCTCCAAACTCTCTGCCAGACATTCCATATTTTTGCTCCATTCCAGGACCTGGTATGGAGCAAAATCATGGACTGTCTGTAGGTCCCTGAGGACCGGATTGGGAAACACTGCAGTAGAGGAATTAGCCATGAGCCCAGAGCCCGATCCAAGCAGCCTAGGGCATAAGGCAGGGTACGCTTTGGCTGGGATTCCAGTCCATCTCAGGGCACACACTCAGTCACAGCTGGGCATGTAGCCTTCTATTTTTAGAGCAATCCAACAAACACAAGTAAAACACAGGCATGTAAACTCTGAGCCATTCATTAAAAAGCACACTGGGCCACTCCGTTTGCACTCATATTCCACAGGATGGTAAATTAGAGTAATTTATAATGAATGTGATATTTTTCTGCATTGATATGTTACGATGCTGTAATAGTGTTTAGAGAATTTTCTCTAGCAAATGACTCTGTGCTTTGATTGTGCTTCACAAACTGCCAGTCACCCTCTAATTCCATTCAGTTACAGACTAATTCCATTTCTTAGTGAATTTCCTCTAAAGAAGGAGCAGTCATTTAGAGCCACCATTTCATCTAATGATTTTGGATTTTCAAATGAAATTAGACTATCAGAGTATCTGATAGAGACCTGGAAGGGATAGAAGACTAAAGGATGATAATTTCCGCTAAGGCACTGTGTACACTGCTCAATTTGCAGCTTTATGTCAAATTTAAGAGAGCAATTAGCCTTCCCTGTCCCAGCCACTAAATATCTCTGGTATCGCAAATGTGTCACTTCACCTGTCCATTCAAGTTTATGAAATAGCTATTCATCTGTGTTATACTTCACGAGGAGCACAGACCAGGGAAGCAGGAGAAAGAGATGAAGGATCGGGGAACAAAGGATTTATTAGGGAAACGCAATAAGGCATGTGGGGCAAAATAGTTTATAATGTCAATGACAGGACTGGAGAAAGAGTAACAGGGAAGCACTTAAATACAGGAACTAAATTAGACAAGACAAGAAACAGCTGGTAACATAGGGATTCCACATGTAGTTAACGAGGGGGCGTGGCATACAGGAGGAGCGGCACAATCAGGACGTGACGATTTGCTGAAAGAACAGTTTAGCTACATTTTATCGAGGGAGGTGATCCTTGCCTTGTATCAGGCCTACAAATATGTAGAAAGAAGAAATTGTTTTTTTATTTTTTAAGTCAGCTCCCATCACAAATACTTGAGGAGAGGTTTCATGGAAGTGTCAAAGAAGTGCTGTTCCACTGAAACCTCTTGCCTCTAAGTATGTTCCCGGTAACTAGCATGTATCACGGTAACAACTTTGATATGTCTGAATTAATCGACCTTTCTGCAGGTATGGTGAGAGAGACTCACCATGAAATCACAGGATTCTTGCCCCATTTCCAATGTCCTCAAGCAGTGTGTCTTTATGGCACAGTTCCTCTATCATTAAGATGTTTCTAAAGGCTCCAGTAATCACGATCATAACTGCTCATCTCTGTCGCTCTAAGGTGCATAGTGGCCTGTCACCCTTTCTCTACAGGCAATAAAAACACAGGGGTACATGATTAATATATGGCATTTGATATCTGTTGTATGATCATGTTAATTTTGTTAAAGCCATTAATTGAAGACAAACCTATGCTATGACTATGACTGAATTTGTTTTACATTCACACACCTTGTGAAGCAGATATTTATTTCTTGTGGGGGTGGGGTGGTCTCAATTTCATTAGGGTCATGTGACTCCCCTTTCGGGATAGAGCTGCCCCTGCATCAATGGGTATTAATTGCTCTTCGGCCCCTCCTGGTGATACACAGCAGTTTAATTTTCCAAGAGCTGCATTGGAGATCATTTTTGCATTTTTTTGTACGCCTGCACGGCGGTGCAAAGGCATTTGTTCCACTGATTTCAATGTGTCTATTGTAGTGCCTCATTGCTTTCGCTCCACTCTCACCTGAAGGCGATGCATTTGCAGATTCCTAGATTTAAGTCCTTCTGCCTTCCACTGTCTCATTAGTTAATATAATGGGCTTTATTTGTTTGGCAAATACCTTTGTCACCTTGAGGAATGTAAATGCTTTCTGCTTAATAGCAGGCAGTAATGCCCCTCTTCAAATCAGAAGCTATTAGTATTTTGTTATTTCCTAAATGCTCATCTAAGCCGGGCTGGATCATCCTTTTTGCATTACATCTCTGTATATGTCGGATAAATACAATAGTGGATTAGCTGGTACACTCTGCAGGGCGAGAAATGTGTGTGTTTTATAAGGCTGTGATGGGCCAGCCTCCCTTTCCAGCTATTGTCACAGGTCCTTCTTTGCATAAATTTGGTCAAACACCGTGGGCAGGAAGGACACGGATAGAAGTGGCATAAAGGGTAGCAGTGTGACCTCACACCACTGGGGCCGCCGGCGTGATTGCGAAGCGCCTGCTTTATCAGTGTCAGTGTTGGTTTGCTCTGGCTTCCTCACAGTCCACAAAGCCGTGGTTCATGCGAATCCGCATCTCTAGAAGTCTTTAAAAATGGACGGGCCTCAGCTTTTCAATAAAAAAAGAGATACCTTGCTAACGTATAAATGTCATATTTCATTTGCTGTAATTTTGTATTACTTCACTTGTTTGACCTCACTTAAGCAATCAAAATTATTGTATAACTGTTTACCAGCCTTGACTTCTTCTTTCTTTTGGATGGGAAACATTTTTTTTCCAGCATTGGGTCTGAAAATGGTATGTGATTCAGCTTCATTTTTTCCTGATCGTTGTCATTTAGACACCTTTCAAATGCTATCAGTAATGGGTACAATGATTGATCCAGTAATATGAGTCATTATGCCTATAAAAACTATTCTTTCGGTCTTCATTTAAAAGTTAAGACTTCCGTCTAAATTCTTCTTTGGAGCTGTGGATGGTGGGTGGTCCACACTGAAAGCAGACATACCAGGGACCAAGCGCCGACATTGGACTGGGTCCAGAATACAGTGGCACTTCTCAGCTTTCCATTTTGCCACCTGAGCTATCAGCAGCTGAAATTATGGCTGGTTTATCTGCAAATCCCTGCCTGGGTCCTAAATTTTAATTCACAGCACACAGAGGACTGTTACGCCTGAAGAAACAATAGCAAGATAATAGAATGCAATCAACATTTTGTTACACAGAGGGTAAGCAAGCACAGATAAATGCATGCATTTCATTGTACAAAGCCACCAAGCTGGGAGTTACCAATGAGCAGAGCTTTAAGCACATTTCTGTTCCTCAACTTAAGTGTCATTCCACCTCACGGTTACATACGGCCCCACCATTCAAAGGTAATGGAAAAGCGCCCAGTGGGGTTCGGTAAAAAAATGCTACAGATGTGCTCTCTGACGTGAAACCAACTGAAGGGGATGGACATTTAAAGCTTGTTGTGACAGTGACCGTCTTTGCCAGTCAGAAGCAGTCAGAACAGGGTCGTCTCACACGATAGCAGGTATAGGAAGAGTGACAATAAAATGAGGGCTGTGGCAGCAGTGGCGTGTAGCACAATGATGATTGTAGAGAAGCCCTACATGTCTTTGGGAAGCAGGATCTATGTAGTTCTATTTGTTTTTCAACTAGGCGCCCAGCAGGAATTGTGAAAGACAGGCATATTCCTCTTTGCCAAAGCATATGTTGTATGTGGCTAACCGGATGCCTTCCAGAAACCCATTTTAGTGTTCTAGGGGAATAAAGGGTTGGTGAACGGGTCATGTTGCTGGAGTTTCAAAGGGTGACTTGAGGTGTTACAGCAGATCATGTGTGATGGGAAGCATTTTGCCTTCAGGGTTTACACGTTGCATTAAATGTGAGTTAACATCTTATAAGGCAAACACTGTTAATTCTTATGGTTATTTTATGAGTCAGTGTCTTTGCAATTTTACTTTGATGCTTGAAGAAATTCTTAGCTCTGTGGCAGTGGCAGTGTGTTAGTCTGTTTTAGTTTTTGCAGTTGTTTCATTTTCTGACACATGATTTGATCATTATAATTAAGTTGTTGCTGGATGAATAAAAGAGACACTGTATGCTATCAATGCCATTGATGGCATTAAAATATTTTTTGTTTTCTGATAGCCAGCATGCCACTGGTATTGTAACCAGGCTCATTTGTCAGTACTGAACAGATAGTGACGGTAGTGCTGTCTCTGTTGTTATGTTTATTAATATATATGCATGTGATTTCCATCTTATTTCACTTAAATGCAAACACGGATTGCAAATTGTTTTGGACTCTAAGGAGGAGTCGGCAGCAGAGATGAGTTACTCAGAGCTTCCGGCTTGCCATTTTGTGGGCACTTTTTAATTTTGCGCAATTTGTAGAGGTTTCCAGGCATGGGGGGGGCGGGGGTTTGATCTATGAGACTGAACCAACGGGAACAGAAGTATGTCTTTCCAAAATGGCTCTCAGATAAAAGGCTTCAGCACCCAGCAGGGCTGCCCTTAAGTCAGACAGTAATTCAGCAACACCCTGAGGACGTAATGAGGGATTAATCAGCGCTGGTCCAATCATGGCAGGTAATCGCTTTCTCTCAACAAAAGGGGAAAAAAATCTACTTACTTATCTGATCATGTATCTTTTTCCAAGTTAAATTTGAATGTGAATGCAGAAAGGGACAGAGTCGGGAATGCAGAAAGGGACAGAGCCACGAATGCAGAACGGGACAGAGCCACGAATGCAGAAAGGGACAGAGCCACAAATGCAGAAAGGGACAGAGCCACGAATGCAGAAAGGGACA
>JABFEB020000104.1:27703569-27717037 GCA_019775895.2 Stomatorhinus ivindoensis | reverse complement strand
AGAGAGGCACACTCTAGGGCGAGCAAGAAGGGAAGAGAGGCACACGCTAGGGCGAACAAGACGGGAAGAGAGGCACACGCTAGGGCAAGCAAGACGGGAAGAGAGGCACACGCTAGGGCAAGCAAGACGGGAAGAGAGGCACATGCTAGGGTGAGCAAGACGGGAAGAGAGACACACTCTAGAGCGAGCAAGAAGGGAAGAGAGGCACACTCTAGGGCGAGCAAGAAGGGAAGAGAGGCACACGCTAGGGCGAACAAGACGGGAAGAGAGGCACATGCTAGGGCAAGCAAGACGGGAAGAGAGGCACATGCTAGGGCGAACAAGACGGGAAGAGAGGCACACTCTAGGGCGAGCAAGAAGGGAAGAGAGGTACACGCTAGGGCGAGCAAGAAGGGAAGAGAGGCACACTCTAGGGCGTGCAGCTTTGCTTATATTCTGAATGTGTGAAGAGCAATTGGCATCAAAGGAAGAGGAGAACCTTCTTTTATATGCAAAATTTAAAAATGCTGTATTTATACTATATACATTTTACTCATTTTTGTGTATTTTGATTGGTTGTATGAGGTCAGGGGCGTGCCCCCATTAAGCCATCCCTCAGTGAAAAATGAACAAATCGCCTGCTGAATGTTTGTGTGTGTGTGTATTTTGATTGGTTGTATGAGGTCAGGGGCGTGCCCCCATTAAGCCATCCCTCAGTGAAAAATGAACAAATCACCTTCTGAATGTTTGTGTGTGTGTGTATTTTGATTGGTTGTATGAGGTCAGGGGCGTGCCCCCATTAAGCCATCCCTCAGTGAAAAATGAACAAATCACCTTCTGAATGTTTGTGTGCTTGAGTTGCATGCACATTTCATCAATGCCTTATGACTATCAATCCCCGACAACCAAGAAATGATTACTACACCACGGACAGAGCTCAGCCACATTATTGTGGAACTCCTTTTATGTCTTCAGGGAAACCTTTAGAGATTACACTTGTAAAATCTGACATGCATAAAATGACAGATCAGTCAGACTAAAGCAGACAGCTGTGAATGTGCTAAACGCACTAAAAGTAGCTTCAGCTTTAATGGACCCCTGCTTGTGAAAATGCTGTGACTTCTCCTGTTTTCTTTCCTCTTCTTCAGATGGAAGCTGAATGGCACCAGCATTGTCCCCACAGCCGGCTCCCGCTACAGTTTCTATAGCGGCAGCCTGAAAATCAGCAACCTGCTTAAAGAGGAGGATGTGGGCACGTACCAGTGCCTAGCTTCCAACTCGTTTGGGACCATCGTCAGCAGAGAGGCTAAGCTGTCCATCGCCTGTAAGTTAAACGCAATCGGAGGAACTAACTATCAGTCGGCAGACTGTTTTTAAGATGGTCAATAAAGAATAACAGAATAACAGTTTGTTAAAAAGCAGACTAAGGATGGGTCTAAATATGGAAGAAGGTGGGTCCATTCTTAACTCCAGTCCATTGCTGTCTCGTGGCCCAGTGTCACCCAGTGAAGGCAGCAGAACCACTGACCAGTCTGCTTCCTGGTTGGGGTGCTGAATTCTACCTGTGGGAGTAGTTGTGATGAGTAGTGTGAGTGTCAGGGCTTTGGCAGCCACCATATAACCAAGGGTTTACAGTCCTCATTTAGCAGTTTTACGAGTCTAATTCCTGGGACTTTCTGAAAGCAAGGTGAACTGGGGGCTTGTGCTGTGGTGTGCTGTCATGGAAAAGGCCACATTGGCAGCTGATGACTGATGGCCCAGTCAGATTGAATTCTGATGTCTGCCCTGGATTTCAGAATGAGGCGGTCATCACCCTGAAACCATTTCTTCCCACCCCTCCTACTGTGGCAGTGACAATTTAGTTATTGAACAGAAGTGATCTGGCTCTCTGAGGGATTACTACTGTCACAACATCTTCATAGAGAATGTCAAATTGATTAGTCCTATAAACTGCTTAGGTCTGTCTGGCACCATATGTCATATCGATTCGTTTTATCAGCCGTTCAGGTCTGACTAGTACTATATATCACATTGATTGGTCCTACCATTTCCGTAGCAGCTTCAGGTTGTTGTCACCAATGGAAACTCACCATCTGTGAGGTTTACTGCAGGACCAAGGTTCGGAGGGTCATTCAAAGCAAACATGACATTTTTATCCTGTGCCTGGTAGTTTGTTTTGAATGCATAAGCTGAATTCAGAGGGATATGCAGACAAGAGTGGTAAACTGCTCTTTATCACAAAGTTGTGCATTACACTTCAGTGACATGACTGATACTATCCCTCTGTGATTTCATAACTTTAACCGGAATGAACGAGGCCAAGGTGATGTGGTGCCCCAGTGGATCAGCACCAGAGGTCCGAGTCTCTGTGAGGGCTCCATGTGTGTGGAGATTACACGTTTTAACTAATAGTGATTGATACTTTTTATTGATCTCCATGGGGAAGATCTCTATTCATCTCACCCCTCTTGCTCTCCATGAGAGCCAGCTTGGCTGTGAAGGGCAGCCAGCTGTGTCAGCACCCAGGAAGCTGAAGGTTAAGGGCCTTGCTGATGGACCAAGGGACATGTTGAGGCTGGGCTTGAACTGGCGGCCTTCCGATCGCAGGCACAGAGGATCGGCCCACGGAGCCACACGCAGCCTCTCCATCGCTGTTGTTGTACAGTTGCTTATCCCCATGTCCTTGTGTGGTTTCCTCTGAGGACTCCGGTTTCCTCCCTCAGTCAAAAAACATTCAGAGGTGAATTGGAGTTAATATATTGCCTGTAGGTGTGAGTGATGTGCAGGCTCTGTGATGGGCTGGTGCTCTGTAATTGGCTGGTGCTCTGTGATGGGCTGGTGCTCTGTGATAGGCTGGTGCTCTGTGATGGGCTGATGCTCTGTGATAGGCTGGTGCTCTGTGATGGGCTGGTGCTCTGTGATAGGCTGGTGCTCTGTAATTGGCTGGTGCTCTGTGATAGGCTGGTGCTCTGTGATGGGCTGGTGCTCTGTGATAGGCTGGTGCTCTGTCCTGAGTTGTTACCTGGTTTGCACCCATTGACACTGAATGGGACAAGTGAGTATGGAAAAGGGATGGATGATTGAATACATAAAAATAATTTTCTTTTACCCCTGCACATTTTTATGCAGTTTAACACCTCAGACCCAAATGCATATGTCAGCTACACTATTAACGTTCACATAGAATATGAGCTGTTTTTAAACATAGATTGGCCAGTCTATCAAAGTTTACCGGAGCATTCTCAAAGGAAAAATGTATTTCGATAAATGTGAGCAATTTCGATTGCAGCAGGTCTGCCAAATATATCTGAATAAACAGCAATGGTAGTCAGTGAAGGTTCCAGGGTGAAGGTCAGTGAAGGTTCCAGGGTGAAGGTCAGTGAAGGTTCCACGGTGGTCTGACCTCTCATGCTGACCTCCAGGTGACCTCATGTTTTCCTGGGGTTGCCTGTAACTCAGTTTATGTAACAGTTCGCTATCTTTAGCTGAAAAATACAGATAGGATCATTGGAAAGGTCTGCAGCGTGGACATTGGAGGAGATTTGCACGAGGGGCCCTGAGTGTCCCCCCTCCCCTACCGTTCACCAGGCATTGGCTTTGTCTAGCTGAGCACCTTTGTAATGAGGGGCTTTTAGTCACTGTGCTTCAGGTCACTGTTTTGAAAAGTGCCTTGTCCTCATTTTGAGTTATTGTATAATTAACCTTGTGTTTGTCTACCCCCCACTTTCCTGCGCCTTTCTGCAGCCCTGCCTTACCTCTTCACCTAGTGATGTGCCTCTTTATACCTTCTCTAATTGTCCATGTCTGCTGACTACCTATATTATTCTTTTGGGGGCACTGAATACACTAGCAGGTTTCCTTTTGTCGGTTGGGTTAGTTCTGTAAAGCAGCACTGGGACACCATTCCGTTTCACTTGCTTGTTTCTGTCATTCACCGTTTGCATGTAAACCTTTGTAAGCCTTGCATCTTGGCAAATTATGTAGGATTCTTTAGGCTATGAATTGTGTCAGTGTGCAACTCTGTGACTTATGAGTAAAATCTGAAAATATATCTTAGATTTTTTTTGGCCATATATGGCTTGCATGTGTATATATCAAGTGTAACTTTTTAAAATAATTCTCAGGCTTGCAGTTGTATTGTCACTGTAAAATTTTACACAGCAATTACCATTCACTACATACAAAATCTTCTCACTGTGCTCAAAAATTGTATTCGGATGGTTAATATGAAAAAATGTTGCCTAAGCAGTTTATCCCCTTTCAGGTTTGAGCACAATATTACAGTATTATCTGTGCTTCTCGAGATTTCAGAAGGAATGTGTGAGGTAAAACGGGAGAATCCGCCACAAAACGCAAGGAGCTTTCAAAGCAAGTCTGGGATAAAATTATTGAAATGTGCAAATCAGGAAAAGGCTGTATCTAAACATCCCCATGATATAATTCTCAAAAAATCTTGTAAACAGTTTATTCATCAGGAAATGCAAGGAGCATGAACATCACCAAGATGATGCTTGTATGTTTCCAACCATTATCAGATAAGGGGTAAAATGTGCATTAGTTATCAAGGAAGACACTGCTAGTAATAAACCAGAGGTAAATACACATGGAGTTTACATAAAAGCCCCTGAGGAACCTGGGGAAAAAAGGTGCAGTGATCCGAAGACACCAAACAGTGAACGGTCCCGACATAAAACCCTTTAACCTGAGGAGAAGGGTGCCTTCTGTAGGCATTGACGGGATATATATTCATATATATGAATTAGGGATGTCACTATTGATTATACCAATAATCGACTATTCCACCAATTCATCTGACAATTCATCATATAATATAATATAATATAATATAATATAATATAATATAATATAGACACATTGTATTTGGCAAAAGCCAGGAACCAACCAACCATTGCAGGGTCACACATGCAGTCAGTTTAAGGCACTTAAATTCATTTAAGTTGGATGTCTGGATAGTGGAAGCAGGGGTGCACTTACTGTACTGCAAGGGTTACATTAACATTTATGGGTACAACATAATATGCTCGTTTCAATGATCGCAACGTGTATTTTAATTGTATTTTTAGCAGCAGTTTTCAGTGTAGACAAAGTGGCCCCCATCCCAGCTATAATAGACTTACCGCTACCCACCGTTTTTTTACCACTTGAGTCATTTGGTTGTTCACAGCCAAATGAACTGGTACAAAGTAACAAAATGAAAATGCATGGTAGACAGCTTGTGAACAAATGTGGAAAGAACACAATTAAATGAAAGTATGCCAAACGTCAAGACTAACCCTAGCTAAAGAGTGAACAGATGATCTTCTTAAATTTGACCAGTTGATCCTCTGGCGCGATACCGAAACCCCTCTTGGCCTCCATCAGAAAATTTTACCGACAGTATTCCCAACCCCATCCTGATTGGTCGGTTTTACCGCTGGCATCCCGCACTTTGATTAGAATATTATTGATGTTCCATTATTTATACTTTCCTCTCATTTTCTTTCTGTTCCAAAAATATCTCCAGTGTCCCCCTACCCATGTCGCCTCGGGCCCCAGAGGAGGTAGTCCACCCCTGAGTGGAAGGAGACAAAAGACTGACACCGGGTGAAGAAGCAGTCTCCTCACACACAAAATGGCGGCGTGCAGTGACAGCGCTACCTGCTGCACCTCTGTGCCGCCCTGATAGGCTCACATATCTCATGTTAATATTGATATGGAATTTCATGCACATACAATTGTCACATCACAAGGACTGCAACGGGTTCAAACCATCAATATGTTGTGTTGCAACATTTTAGTCAATCATAAGAAAATACATTTAGCAAGCTTTGCAATTTTAAAGATGGCTCCTGTTCCAAATTATCTATCATAAGTAAAAAATAGCATTTTTTGCATGAGCTTTTCAGACGCTCTCTGATACAATCATAATCATTCTTGTCCTTGCTGATTGGCTCACTCATAGACCGTGTGACGTGTTTGTGAGAAATTAAGCAAAAATGAGTGACAAGGAGAACGACGAAAATTAACTGGTCACGAAGAGACATTCATCTTCCACTGTAGGGAAATATTTAGTATTTCATAGAGATGATATTGAGCCAAAGCAAGTGATTTGTCAGCACCGGTTTGTGTTTGTGTGCACAGCTAATGGCAATTCCACCAACGTGTTTAACAGACTTTGTTTGGTAGATAATAAATTATATTTTCCTATATAGTTCATTTTCAGCTCTTAAATATCGGAAAAATATCAAATATCATTCAGCCCTACTCAAAACACACAAAAATATTATATGGTTAATATGTGCCGTATTATGTAAGTGACAGGGCTTAACTTTTGTTTTATCAGTAAATATTTTGACATAGAGGAAGTAGAAAATGAAGAAAAATGATTTAATGTGGAAAGTGTCGATGAACCTGAGAGTCTTTTAAGATGTATTTGCATTGCAGCTGCGTTGTGGTGATATTTAAGTTACGCTTTGCAATACTTTATTTTTCACTTTTAGTGTGACATGCTTCCACACCACTGGTGCTTTTCGCTCGTTATTTTCACCTCCGTCCGCTATGCATCATCTCCCCTTTGCCATATTGCCGAGTCATTGAAAAGGAGAATTTTAATGAAGTAATTGTGACAGCTGTAATATAGATGCATTTAAATGTAAGTGTTGATTAAACCATAAGCCTTAGTGTACAAGAACCAAAATCAAAGACCATTCCACTATAATCAAAGAATCCTGTGTAGAGCATTGGAAGTCTAAACATTTATGAATAATACATATTTTCATTTAAGTGCCATGGCTTTGGGAAAAACCAAGTCTCTGAAATGCAAGCTTTGTTCTCTTAAATCCTATGGATGCTGAAAAGCATGATACTTGAATGCTTGAAAGTTCAGCCGTTTAATCTGCATATCCTGTTTCAGATTGCAGGTGTTTGACAGACCTCTGAGGTAAACAAAAAGCTTGAATATTACCATCATACGAGGCAGTAAGCAGTTCTAAATGTTAAGTAAATATCACAATATTATATTATTTCCGCATTATTCTATTAATATTTTGAAATTACTTGTACAAGTCAACAGTGACACTGCTTGGTGCGTATCTTAAATTTCTAAGAGAATTTCAGTATAAATTTTATGTAAAAATGCTACTTTTATTAGCAATTAAAGTCCAACTTAATCCAATATAATTTTTATTAGCAAAATAGTTTATTATGCATTGCACTCTGTCATAATTTCCTTAAGCTTCACAGAGATTTAATGCCATGATATTCCCCATAAATTACCCTCAAGGGTGGTTATCATTTCTCAATTTATTTCTAATCGTTCTCTAAATCCTAATTCATATTACCTGTAGTGACCACTCAGAACATATTGCTTCTGCATCAGAAATGTATGCAACCCAGTAACTCACAGTGATGTTTACAGTTGCGTAGGGGAATAGATTATAAACGAAAAGCCACGCAACAATACAAGAAGCTTTTAAGGTTAACCCAGAGGATTATCTCTTTACTCATTGCTTTCTCTCCAGGGGGATAGGCAGAGGTGATGAACTACTTTGGGGTTCATGAGGAGTCGAGATGGAAGGGTGTTGGCACCAAGCACAGCGTCTACAGCCTTGCTATCACTATTACCAAGCCTGTGGCAAATTTAATAATTGCACCTTGGAAATACGCTCAATCAATAGCTTGTAAGGGGATGTCAGTGATAGATCTGTTCATTTTCTCTGAGTGCTGTTGCTCTGAACGCAAGGGACCCTCCAGGTTGTACATAGCGATGATGGGATACCTCTTCAGGCTATAGGTAGGAATGCTCAATATCTTTTTTGCTTCGGTGATATTAAGGTTGGTGTATCTTTCTGGACTATAGGTTGGAAAGCTGAAGCCACTTGTATAGAAAACTGATAACTCTTCAAGCTACGTGTAAAAGCCACGTGTAAAAGCCACGTGTAAAAGCCACGTGTAAAAGCCACGTGTAAAAGCCACATGCAAAAGCCATTTGCATCTCTCTAAGCTGCTCTGTACCACCAAGAAGAATCTGCAGTTTCTTTGTATCTGAGAAACAGGCTGCAGTAGATTATCAATCTGCTGAGGACTCAAAGTTTCAACTTGCTCAGTCAAATGATTCTGGAGCTTCTGGCATTTTTGATGTTTGCATGTAAAATTTTGCAGTATGTTTACTTTGTGTGCGGTAAACTTGGTGGTAAACAGTGCAATACATGTTTCACGTTGTTTTTTTCTGAACAGATTGGCTCACTTGCCATAGTTGATCAGCCTCTTTTAGCTGCACTCACTGTCCACTTTATTAGGAACACCACAGTAATCCTGGGTATGGCCTCATTCTTCATGTCATAGATTCTACAAGATGTTGGAAATATTCCTTTGTAATTCCTGGTCTGTGCTGACAGGATTGTATCGTGCGATTTCTGCAGATTTGTCAGTTGTTCATCCCTGCTGCGAATCTGAAGGTGCCCTGTTGGTTTCAGATCCAGTGACTGGGAAGGCCACTGAAGAATAATGAACTCATTGTCATGTCCCTGAAACCAGTTTGAAACGACTTTTGCTTTGTGACATGGTGCATTATCATACGTACTCAAATAGGCTGTAGCATGCAAGTGATGAGCTCGACTGGTATTAATAGACCCAAAGAAAAAACTCCCTACACCATCACACCACCAGGAGCCTGCAGTGCTGACACCAGGCAGTTTTGAGTCCATGGATTCATGCTGTTCATGCCAAATTCTGACCCTACCATCTGTGTGCCTCAGCAGAAACTGAGGTTCATCAAGCCAGGCTACATTTTTCCAGTCTGCAACTGTCCAGTTTTGGTGAGCCTGTGTCCACTGCAGGCTCAGCTTCTTGGTTTTGGCTGACAGGGGTGGAACCCAACAGGGTCTTCTACTGTTGTAGACCATCCAGCTCAAGGTTCAGTGTGTTATGCATTCCGAAATACTTTTCTGCTCACCCCAGTTGTACAGAGCAGTTGTCTAAGTTGCCGGTGCCTTTCTGTCAGCTTGAACCAATCTGGCCATTCTCCTCTGACCTCTCACAGCAACAAGGCATTTACAACCAGAGACCTGTCTGTCCCTGCATGTTTTTTGTACCATTCTGAATAAATTTCAGAGACTGTTATATGTGAAAATCCCAGGAGATCAGCACTTACATCCCTCTATTTTATGAAGCTGCTTGTCCTATTCGGGGTCGCAGGAGGTCCAGAGTTTATGGATGCAGGGCAGGGAACAACCAAGGATGGGGCACAGACCCGTCACAGGGCACATTCACACACCATGGGCACTGACCCATCACAGGGCACACTCACACACCATGGGGCACCGACCCATCACAGGGCACTATCACACACCATGGGCACTGACCCATCACAGGGCACACTCACACACCATGGGGCACCAACCCATCAGAGGGCACACTCACACACCATGGGGCACTGACCCATCAGAGGGCACACTCACACACCATGGGGCACCGACCCGTCACAGGGCACACTCACACACCATGGGGCACCAAGCCATCAGAGGGCACACTCACACACCATGGGCACTGACCCATCACAGGGCACATTCACACACCATGGGCACTGACCCATCACAGGGCACACTCACACACCATGGGGCACCGACCCGTCACAGGGCCCATTCACACACCATGGGCACTGGCCCATCACAGGGCACACTCACACACCATGGGGCACCAACCCATCAGAGGGCACACTCACACACCATGGGCACTGACCCATCAGAGGGCACACTCACACACCATGGGCACCAACCCGTCACAGGGCACACTCACACACCATGGGCACTGACCCATCATAGGGCACACATATACACCATGGGCACCGACCCGTCACAGGGCACACTCACACACCATGGGCACTGACCCATCATAGGGCACCCGTATAGACTATTCAGTCACACTACAGCCAGTTCATTATCTCCCATTAACCTCAGCATGTTTTTGGACTGTGGGGGGAAATCGGAGTACCTGGAGGAAACCACATAATGTCACAGGGAGGACATGCAAACTCCACACACATGGACTCAAAGCCTGGTTTGACACAGCAATACAAACCACTGCACCTCCATGCTGCCCTGAGCACCTACAGAAGCTGCTTACAAGTGGATAATTTTTATGTTTCATAAAATAAGTTTATGAACAAATTTAAGATGCCAGCCAGTATTGGTTTATAAGGCAAGTTTTTTTCTTAATATGAAGATATGTTTATTGATAACAGCTGCAGAACACTAAATACAAGGGATAGTTTAGCACTGTAATGCTCCCGTAGTGGTAATGGTCAATTCAGTCCATATTTTGCATGATAAAACTGTATTGAAAAGTTGATACCCTTGCCTGGTTTCATGATGACTGAACAATGGCAATCCTGCTGAAACCATGTAGGCTGATGCCAGACATACATTTAAAACAATTGATTTGCCCACAAGGGCATGTATAAAACTATGATATAATGCAGAGTTATTGGCCTTTTGATTTTTGCAACCATTACAGCATTAGTAGTCAGATTGCTTGTATTATTAAACTACCTGCCAGTCTAGAAGATATCCTTATGGAATCCTTAGTTAATAGGACAACGCTTTTTTTCATAAAAATAAGCCACACCTACTCACATTGATTAAAAGCAGATGTTCACATACTTTAATAAGCCACCAAATTTCAAGGCTACTAGGTTATCCTTGGATTCCAAAGGTCATGGCTGAGATTTTGCGTCATTGTGGAAAATCCAAAGTATACAAGAAATAGAAGCATGGATGACATTTGAAAGAAAGGAATCTCCATTTGAAAGAAATGTCCCTGCAGTTTCTAAATTATGGAGAAAAATAGGCATATATTAAACTTTTGTTTATTTAACACCGTGGTCTGTATTGTTTATCCATGTAATCTATGATATCAATCATTTCTGTCACCTGACATATAAATTTTGCTCCCCAGTCATCAGTGATTAAACTAAGAAACTAAACAGTCATTAGTTAGTTAAATATAATTAAGAGACAGATAAATGAATGTAAACAAAATGAGAAAACAGGGTAACTGACCGGACTGGAGTATTTTTAGACTAAATTTCTACAATTTGCCTGTAATTCATCAGGCACACAAGCCTGATGTGCCTACAACTAGAGACCATTCAAACTCATTGTAATCCATCTAAATCTCAAACTGTCTGGGAAAGGCCCCTTGGCAACTATATATTTTAATGTGAAGGAGACCATATTAATAATGGAACAGACAGAAAGATGCAATTTAACATTAGCTGGCTTGTGGCATTTTTTTTCCTTTTTTTATAAATTGCATTTGCTGCAATTTATTTATTTATTTATTTATTTTAGTGCGAATTATAAAATGTCCATTGCCCTGGTCAATTGTCATATCATGTGATATCAACTACAAGTGTCTGGTGTGAAAATGGCCCTTAAATGTGTTGACTTCCAAAAGGCAGTTATCGGAGGGGAAAAGAAGTACAGATTTTGTTTCTTTCTTAAAAATTTGTTTTAAGAGATATTTTAGAGTTCTGAGTCTTTCCAGCACATTAAATCTTTCCCATTGTTCTGTAGTCATTAGAAATGGAAGCTCACTGCCGTCTTTATAGTGGAAATGGCTGATTCGTATCACTGCTTATTAACCCTGGACAGTCGTCACAGAGGTGGACTTCCTGGGAGAGCTTAATGCCATTGTAAGACTCCCTCTGCCTCCAGCTTTTCGTTTGTATGCTACATAAAAGGCTCCTGTATGTAGAAAGGGATGACATCAGACAATAAGTTCCACCTATTACTGCATGTCGTCCATGGGATGGATAATAAAAAAGCAGATAGTAGTTGTGCTTGGTAATGAACAAAGAAATAGCATCACAGAAAATCTAAATTAATTACATCCCCAAATTCCATTTCAATAGCTATTCTACCTAGTACTAAAGAACAGTAAGTTCTGATACTTCTTTAGAAATGTTCATATAAAGGAGTTTATTCTGTACTACATGAAACTTATGGTTTCATCTCCGGTAGCACAAGGTGTGAGGCAGAAGCGTGGACCACTGATCTGCTACACACTGGTTATGAAATCACACTCTCTGCTAGGGGAGTTTGTTCAGTGGACAGCTGGAAACGTAGGATTCCTTTCCCAGCTTCTGTAGGAAAGATCCGTTGAGAACGATGCTTCAACCATAACATGTCATAAATGCAAGCCATCCTGTGTAAGGAAGTGTAAGGATCCCGGTCTGCTTACGCAGCTACGCAGCCGCCCTGTCTGGCTGCCCATTGAATGTTCCCAAAAGCTCTCTGGAACACTGGGCACTGGATTCAGGCCGCCTACGGAAAGCACATTGTGGATGTATATCCATCCCTCCGGAGCCTTCTAATCTCTGAGAAGCCCAGTGAGAAACACACAGACGGTCTGCTGTGACAGATCATCAAGGACTGCTTCTGCTGAGACATCTCCCTATGTAAGCCCATTGATGTTATCCAAAGTCTTTATTAACATCATAAGCATTTGCAGACAGCAAATGTTATTATCATGTAAATGACCATGGACACAAGATCAATAAGAAATAGTGCTGGAAATGAAAATGAAAACTCAATGAAACAAACTCGATCTGGAGACGATCTTTGTGAAAACTCCACAAGCTGAATGCCTCTTCCTGTCTGACTGTTGTATCTGTCTCGTAATGACAGTATCAGCACAGAAAGTAAAGATTTGGATGCTTCATGTATCCTATCTGGATCAAACAGGTGACCCCGGTCACTCTGAACAATGTCAATGCTATGTCTATAATTATTATTGTTAGAGTTATGTTAATAGATTCAATTCCATTTAGCCACTCTTGAATGATTTATGTTGCAGGTATTGGTGATACATTTTCATTTTTTAAACATATAATAGTTTTAACAAAGTGTGTCTGAGACTCATTTTGAATGAAACTTATTGACAAGGTTTATGGAATTCTGGCTCTAATTTAAAAATGAGAAATGGATGTCTGAGGTTATTAAAGTCAATGGCCACTTCAATTTCTAAAGCAGCTTTTATTTTAATGAATGTTAAGAAAATATAACCTACAGTGAAAATCTGAAATATTTTCTGGGCTTCTTGAATTCTTTTCAGAGATCAGGATCTTATATTTGCAGGCCTAGGATTATATATTTTTGTCTCCCAATGAGGCAGACATGTCTATAGATGTCAGTGACAATGACACTTTACCCATACTTTAATTTCATGGCAATTACTGGAACAGGACGATCTAGAATGCTCTGCTCCAGGAACAGTTCAGCTCTTATTGTTCTGTCACTTAAGATCTCCTAAGAGCTGTTCCCTAGCGCGGTCATATAGCATCTGGTTGTCCAGCAAAGAGCAGCCTTAGTGGTCATATTACTGCGAAAGAAGGTCCAGAATCCACAGCAGCTCCTACTAACCTTCCTGATTAGATTGATCAAAGACCACGTGTAAACTCAACAGCATGACCGTGGCGGCCCCCTCATCC
>JABFEB020000104.1:27669740-27679779 GCA_019775895.2 Stomatorhinus ivindoensis | reverse complement strand
TAACTAAGAAGCTACGAAGGTACAGTAGGGCCAGGTGGTACCAGCTTCCAAAGGAAGTTAACTAAGAAGCTACGAAGATACAGTAGGGCCAGGTGGTACCAGCTTCCAAAGGAAGTTAACTAAGAAGCTACGAAGGTACAGTAGGGCCAGGGCTCACTGCAATGGAAGAGACACTCCATGTCCCCGTGGGAATAAAAACTGGACACAAATGTTAACAAGCTATCCAGCTCCGTGGCTGAATGCGATGACGGTCCGAGTTACTTATGCTGCAGCTGTGCCGGCCGTAGCTAATCAACAGCCTTTTCAAGGTAAAGGTCATGTGTCTCTCAGGGGCATAATTGGTATCTAGTTGTCATTCCCATGCATGCACAAAAGAGAGAAAAATAAAAATACAGAGCAGGACACCGACAATTTTAAATATTTATTTAAATTAAAATCCAATATGTGTGAATATGCACAGTATTCATCTCTTACTATTATGTGACATAAAGGCATATATTTAAAAGCATGAGAAAAAGCATATATTTCCAACATGTTTTGGCATATTTGTCCCATACTGTTGCTGTAATTGGACATTTAACTTTTAAGAAACACATGCATGTAGAATTTCACAATGTAATTGTTTATGTCATATTTAGGGTATAGTTATGGTCCTTTTCTTGGAAACCAGTGAAAATACATTGTTAAGAGAATCTGGGTATTGTAAATACTTTCATAACACATACATACGGGATAAATATAATCTAGATCCAGCTACATTCAATTGCATATTTAATTAATATAATTTAGATTCATCTCGTTTAACATAACGTCATCCATCTGAATTTGTCTCTTTTTATGCAGCAGTGACAGTCACAGGCAGCTCTGTGGACACCTTCAATTGGTTCAACTGAAATGCATTCAATAAAGCTGACAGCATTATGTCTGTGGGCATTGACTGACTGAGGATGATGTCCAACCTTCAGGTGTCATGGGGGAGTATGAGCCAAAGATTGAGGTTCAGTTTCCAGAGATTATCCCAGCGGCCAAAGGTTCGACGGTCAAACTGGAGTGTTTCGCCTTGGGAAAGTAAGTCTTTTAAGGTTCAGTTTTATTTCAAAATCATGAAGACCTTGACTGCAGGGAATAAAAACACTGGCAAGACAAGCCATTACGCAATGTTTGTGAAACACTCTTAGCTGTAAGGTATTCTTCAACAAAGAGCTCGATGGCACTCAGTGTTTTGTAAAGTGTGTAACTATCAAGCAGTTTTTACAGATGCAAAGTTTCTGCATTTCACTGCAACTTATAACTTTATAAATCTGGAAAAAATAAGAAGCTAGAATGTCTTCACTTGTGCTTTATTTATTTTACTCTCCACAACCAGCCCTGTACCCGCTATTAGCTGGAGACGCGTCGACGGGATTCCGTTTCCCCGGAAGGTGGATGTGTCCAAGGCCAGTGGTGTACTGGAGATCCCATACTTTCAGCAGGAGGACGCTGGCACATATGAGTGTATGGCGGAGAACTCCAGGGGGAAGAATGGTGTGCGGGGAAAGCTGGCCTTCTACGGTGAGCGAGGATGCAGTGCGTGAATATTTGGGGCCAGTCGCTGGGGCATGCAGGAAGTGCACTCAGGGTAGAAGGATGGAGCAGTGCTGGTATTAGAGTGACTAGATCAGTCATGAGTGGCTTTCTCTGTTTTTTAAAGAAATCACGTGATCTCTGAGCCACAGAATAAGACTCAGTATCAAGTGCTGAATTAGTTTTTTCGCAGTTATACCTTGTCTTAATTTGTTACATTCTCTTGTCCTTTGAAATCACATGATAACTATGTTCTCATTTCTCACCAAAAGTCGTCAAAATACCTGGAACATTTTCACTGTTAGACACAGAAATAATTAAATCATAGAACTCTTTGCACCATAAACATACCTCTTCATTTTCAACAGTGCATCATCAATGTCTTTTGGGTCGTGAGGGATTTCAACATTCACCATTATTACAGCTGCATTGCAGCCCGTTCATATTTGCAATAAATGTGCTCCTTTTATTCGTATTTTTTGGGGATTGGAGTACAACTGCTTAGGTGAAAATTCAATAATCCATGTGTGGCACAAGCAATAAGGAATGGTAGGGTTTTCAAAATGCAACATTTATTTCGCTTTCACACATTCAGCCCTTAAAGGCGAGTCACGAAAAGTTCACCAGGTCCAAAGTGTCCCCAGGTTCAGGCTCACAGGTATGAAGGCGTCTCTCTGGACTTGTAGATTGGGAAATTGGGCAGTTTCCCATCTTCCTGAACTTTCAGAAGCCCCCAAAGGATTCCGATAAGCAGAAATTCATTATTTTAAGCTGTCAGTAGCACCGAAGTATGTTGGTTGAATAGCTGTCCATGGAAGTAAACTATCTCTGCTTGTAACATACTTAATAGGGCTGCTATTCATGGTCGTGAACTCATCACATACTTGTATAGTGTTGCATGGGCAGCTATCCATGGTCCTGAACCCTCTGTAGACTTGTTGGGCACAGAATTGGGAATGTATTCATCGCTCTGAAACATCAGTAGACTTGTAAGGCCCTGGATGAGTAGCTTTCCATGCTCTTGACATTTTTCTTTGACTTGAAGGTGTCTGAGGAGCAGCTGTCCTTGGCGTTCAACTTGCTGTAGCACAGAAGGGGGCTGAACAGACAACTGGGAATCCTTAATGCCATGCAATCGAGTGAAAAAAAAGACATTTCCTGTGGATGATATGCAGTGCTTGAGCCATTGTTTATGACACATTATGTATTTGACTGTGTTGCAGGGAAAATAAATAAGTCAATCAATAAATGAAACCAGAAGATCGTAAAGTCATGCACTTGGCTGAGATTTTCAAATTACTGGTAAAATTGCGGCATCAATCAAGCTGTGAGGCAGCAATCTGATGTTATTCTGGCTGATTAACTGAGAAATGCAGACCAGCAGATGGATCTAACCATGACCTTGCGAGGGAGAAACCTCCCATTTTCCTCGCTAGCTTCTCCCCATTCGCTTAGTCCTTTGGAATGTTCTACTCTGTCTGATTGTAAAACATGAAGCAAAATAAGCTGGTATGAGAGTGTGTATGCAAGCATGAAATACTGGTATACTGCGGCTTGTGCTTTTGTTTTTTTAATGATTATTATTATTTCTAAGCTGTAACAGAAAACTCACCTGTGATGATGGTGCAAGTCCATACAGTTGTTCGGTTGTATCTGCAGTAATAAACGTGTGTTTCTAGTGGGACTGGCTGAAGTAACACTATGAAACAGCATCATCATACACCGAGATTTGTACTGTAAAGCACTGCAAAGAAATTATTATTAATAATAAAGCCTACAGCCTACAATGGAGGAAAAAAGATGGCTTTTGAATGCCCATTTGTTTTTTACCCAGAGAAAATTATGGTTCTCATGAAAAAGAGAGAGAAACATTGTGAGCATGGTTTGTGTGCCACTAGAATTTCCTTTGCAGCATTGTTATTATACTACAATATGACGATATTTTGTATCTTAAGTGACTTTGAACTCCGGCAGTTGTTCATACCAGGAAAAGTCCTTTTTTTAGCTACCAGCTCACTGTAGTTCCTTAAGAGAGCTACATTTCCCTACTAGCACTTAATGACCTGCTTGCTGAAATTTCCCTCAATTAGTATGAGAAGCGTATTTCGATCTACACTCTTTGCCTTATTGTTTTATTATTTTAGGCAGAACAGGTAAAGCTGAACCCCTGGGTTGGTGGAAAAATTAGTGACTTTTGATGGACAAGTGAATAGTAAGAGAAAAAACTGGTTCTTTTTTGCAGCCATCTATTATTGAGGCAAATCTGTGGGTTCCAGCAAGACGTTCATTGGCACAGGAACCAGAGTGGGCATTCAATGTTTATTGAACACTGCCACCAGTTGGCATCCAGAAAGCATGAGCAGGCTGTTCATTCAATTTTCTACTTAATTGCCCTTCAAGGGTTACTGTTATTACTCAATTTACAAAGCCTTCAAATTAGTCTAATAATTTTCTAATAAGCCAATTAGTGCTTGACTCCGGAAGCATCATTATCCTGATATCCCTCCTTTAAATATCTAAATCTTGGCAAATCATCAGGAATTTCCTGTCACTAGAGGTTGATTTTACTGACACGTTGTGTGAATCGAAATCGGAATTAAAGTTACTTGTGCCACATCGCAGTCTCCTTTGTTCCAACATTGTAGAAATGATTTTTTTTTTTTTGCACAACATTATTTTTTCCTTTGGTGAAAAAAGATAAAACACGATCAGGGATAAGCTGGCTTCACCCTTTTGTGAATCTCCAGCAGTGGATTACAGCAACTTGTGTTGGTACAACTGCAGAACACCAAAGAAAAACAAGAAAAAACCCAGAGCTGTGAATGCCCTTGGCTTTGCACACTGAGGCACTGAGAATCCCTGGTAAAGAGCCAAAGTAATTTTTTTGTATTGAGCTGCAGATAAAATAATAGGGCCAGCTAGGAGGGTGGGGGAATCAAGCCCAAAATTAATGTGATATAGGATTAACCTTTACCACATATGGGGTATCAGATTCTGGCAGAGAAATTAATTGTGCAGTTGCTGATTAAAAGGAACCTTGGATAATCTATACCTTTGCATCAACATCCAGTACAGGCTTAGTGACAGTAATTGAGGTGAAAAATATATTGCTTTTGGTTGATAATTCAACCATCCTTTACTGCAGCAATGTCAGGTCTGAAAACTCTAAAATTCAATGTGGAGGAAATGGAAGCAGTATGATGTGAGACATTCAGTTCCAATGACTGTAACAAAATGCCACTGTGTGCAGGTTTTTGGTAGAAACTTCGCTTGCAGACACTGAGTATTTGATACTGCTCTCTTATCGCTGACAGTTAGTGCAGAACGAAACAATCCATTCGTTGGTGTCTTGGACGTCTTGAATATTTTTTGTTCAGTGTGACAGGTCTGTCGGGGAACCAGCTAACTTACACTTATTTCAGAGACCCAGTTATCTGGTTAGCTTGATTATTCAACCATTTTTCTACCGAATATGTAGAGGAAAGGGCATGCTGACTTATCGGAGATGTATGTGTAGACTTAACCTTTGTTCTTTGTTTCCGTTCAGCCTCCCCTCACCTGGTGGAGAAGCCGGCGGACATGCAGAAACCCATCGGCGATGTGCTGGTGTGGGAATGCAAGGCCACCGGGAAACCTAAGCCGTCCTATACCTGGCTGAAGAACGGAGAACCGTTAGAACCTCTGGAGGTGAGGGACCTTTGCAGATAGCCTGTGCTCACGACACAACCCGCGCATGCCTGTTTCATTACAACATGAGAGTACACACTGTGTAATAATATATATCTGGAGAGAAATCATGTTTAAATAAAAAAACACCAATAAGGAAGGATTACATTAGCATAGTCTACAAATGTGGCTTACGGGCTGAAAATCCTGTTTAATGCATACATGTTACTTCAAATTAGTGGGTCAAAAAGAGACGTTCCAATCCTACTATAGACTGTTATGAGCTGTTCCGGATGGAAAAGCGTTGAATACAAAATCTGCACAGAAGTCAATTTTTCTGCTGTACTTCTTTGTACTTCAAGAACATGTTTCATAGCATGGAATCTCCCAGAAAAATCATTAACTTTGAATAAATTTTTTTATTTTAATTGTCCTGAAATCACAGCCTGTCCATGTATCAGAGGGTACAGAAGTCATTGTAACGCCATTGTAAATGCGCTCTAAACATAGGTTGCAGCAAAGCGTTCTGAGCAGTTAACAGAAATGTTAATTGAACGAAAGGATCTTCAACCACTGGACCATTTTCCATAAAATAAGAAAAATTCCTATGCACTAGGACGATTCTGGAGCCGCCGCCACAGAAACATACCGAGGGGGGGCTGACATGCATACAAAAAGGATTTTTGTCATTCATCAGTGAGGGCTCAGCGGCCATTTCTGCTTCGCATGAAGAAGTCTGCTTGTTTGAAGAACAGACCAAACAGTGGCGTTTTTTTTCTGTTTTATGTTGGTTGTAAAGTGTGCTGAGGTAAGCCCTGCAGTAATCTTGTGGTAAATCTCTCACAGCTCAGAGTAACAGCATTAAATCACAATGTTCCCCAGGGTAAGAAAAACAAGATGTCTTATCAGCCTGGTCTTTGAGATTAATCTGTTTCAATTTAATGCAATTAAGTATTTATAGAGGTATAAATAACCCCCAAAACTTAGAATACGCCAATATTTTCAATGGCAGCTTTTTGTATCAAAGGAAACCATTGTAATGACTTGTTTGACTGAATTGAAACAATGAACAACCTACCTACTCCACGGGTATACAGGTCAAGGACTAACAACAGGGGAACCAATTTTACCTGTTTAATGTAAAATAGAATAAGCATAATACAGCTAACAGTTGACTGGGATACATCCATGAGTGGATTGCAAGTGGCTTTGCAGAGCAGGGTGTTAAGTCTATCCATTCAATTTTCTATGGGTGTCAAAATGTTCAATATTACAGTTAGAATACTGGAAGAGGGAGTTTGCTTTTCTCTCCCCTGCATAATGGAGTCACATTTCGGTGACTTGCACATTGACATGTGGCTCTAGGAGAGAGTGGTAGTTTGACTGAGATGTGAGTTGGTCTCTGCCATCACTGATTTATAACGACGCAGATTTCAAAGCAGGGAAGAAAAATTGTTGTGATTGTAATACGTATTCTGGCAAAATAATGAGACAAGGCGTTGGAGTCTCCCAAATGTCACTGTTAACAGCTGCAGTTTTAATCACTGTCCAAACCAAAGGTCAGGACTCTGTGGTGAATGGGGGGGGGGGGGGGGGGCGGAGGGCAGGTGCGGTTAATTACCAGCAGAGGAGACGGGCATCCCACTGTTCTGCATTTCAGCAGGCCTAAGACCAATGGCAAATTTGGGACGGCTAGTTGAATGAATCTTCCTCCCAACTGGCTGGAGTCTTGTTTCGCGTTGTGTTCTCATTTCCACTGGCAAGTAACCTTGCATGCTGTTGTCGGTTTTTTTTCTGTCCCAAAATGTTACACGCACCGGAATTACTGAGCACTTGAGTTTTTATTTTTTGTTTTTCGTCTTTGGTGTTTTGGCTGAGTTGGAATCAATCATACCCTGCAGATGGTTTGTCGCATCGGCACGAGAAACTGCTGATTTTAGCGGCGCATCAGGCTTAATTAATGGCAGATGTTAGGCTCATGCCTGCCCTAGGGTGCCAGGAGCCAGATATCCACTTACTGAGCCAGATCCTGGGGAGTGCCCCCTCCCTGCAGGACTGTCCAGCTCACTGCAGTGTGACATCAAAAATCTTTCTAATCTCGCCTGCTGTTTGCTGGGCCCTCACTCTGCCACAGAGCTCCCTGTTCAGGATTTTAAGGCATCTGGGTCTTGGGATGGGACAGAGGCACCACCCCCAAAGAGTTTGGTTCTGACACCGTCCGTGGCCCCCTGACCATCCCGCGTCATGTGATGGCTGACACAGAAGTCGGTGACTGTTTTTTTAAAGTAAAAACAGGGACCTCTAAAATTAAAATGACAGAAAGCAGCTGCCAGACAGACAGTGGGTTTCATGATTTCTGCTCAAGCCTCTGAAAGGGTTTCCTACATTTACATTTTATTCAGTTATTTTGTGCCTCTTATCCAGAAGTCACTTTGTCACAGAAGCAATAGCTTGGCATGCAAGCACTGGTGTAAAGAGGTTACATGGTAAGGGTGTTCCTGCTAATAAAGAACTTCCTCTGAGAGACTGTGAGAGCAATCCTGCTACAGACAGATTGCTAGTAAATTAGCTTCGTGAGGAAGTTGCCAGGTGATCTGGCCTTAAGCACTGCCACCTACGCCCTCCCGCCCCCTACTCCACACCACCAACCCCTATTCACCCGTCTATATTTTATCTCTCTAAAATGTGTTGGGGAAGGTGTGGCTGGAGATGGGACAGGGCGTCGCTGCTGCCTCCTGCTTTGCAGACGGCGTGTGATTGTGCTGGCTTCTGGCGGTCCTCCTTCCTTCATTAGCGACACGCCTCCAGGTTTATAACACCCCAGATAACGAGCGGGGCTGCCCCCTCAGACCAAGATGCTGATGGCAGTCCTGTCGTTTGTGCCTTCCTCCCCCACAGGACAGAGTGCAGGTTGTTAATGGCGTGCTCACCATCAGCAGCCTGACCTTGTCGGACGCGGGAATGTATCAGTGCGTGGCGGGGAACAAGCATGGAGAGCTGTACACCAACGCCGAACTGCGGGTGATCGGTAAGGGGAAACGCGGCCCTAAGCGGCATGCTGCCTGGCTATTTGTGTGTGTAAATACCTCATGATGGTCTCCTGCATGTGCTGTTTAATACTCTAACGGCAGAGGGCCAAGCTGTGTATCACATTACACTCCATTTGGTCAAACTGCGTACTGCTCTGCCGTGCATTTATAGAGTGAGATGAAATACCTTTGTCTAACTGGTAGGTTGCATGTTCAAGTCCCATGCACCTGCTTCTGAGGGTGAATAGAAAAAAGGAATTACAGTCTGTGTGATAATCTGCTGTACTTGTCCATAGTTTGGTACTAATGAAATTTTGCAGTAGATTTTTATCACTTTGCACTAGATATAGACAGAGTTGGGTAATTCAGGTCTGGAGAGTAAAAGTCCAGATGAAGATTTTGTTTCAACCAACCAGTTGAGTATAAAGAGTCACAGACACAGAGACTCAACGGGCTGGTTGAAACAAAATCCCGGTCTGGATGTTTACTCTCTGGAACTGAATTTCCCAACTCTGGATATAGATCACCACCACTATAATGTATCTAAAGAAACCGTTTAGCCATAACAAGATGAAAACCCAGATCCTAGTGTGTGTTATATGTGGTGAGTGATGTGTCGCACAGCGGTGAATGGCTCTGGTCAGCCTGGTAATTAACGCAAAGACTCCCTGCATTGACCTCTCTATAAATGAGCATTCAGTAGAGAGAGAGAGAAAGAGAGAGCGAGAGAGAGAGAGAGAGAAAGAGAGAGAAAGGAGGCCTTGTTTGTTAAATAATCCTTCAGAGATGGATAAATGGAAAGACTTTTGCTGACCTCCTGTATCGAATCCTAGCAACCATATAAGCATAATAGTCTAAATTTCTAGTATTTAAAAACTTTGCAGGCGTTTACATTGCAAATGAAACATATATCAAATGTATTGATGTAAACACTTTGACAAATATGGTTAATGCATAATATTTTGCTATTATATGACGTATATATTACTGTGTTTAATGACATATTTGTTACGTTCAAATCAAGTCAAATGCAGGTTGAGAATACTGAAAGCAGTTTAGACAGTGTAATGAAATCCCATCATAGAGATGTTGGATGCTTTTTTATAGAACGTGGTGCAAGGACTGTGATTAATGTGAGTCAGAGCCGGGACTTGTAACATTAATAAACTTCAATTGAACAGCGTATATAGAAAAAGACACACAGCTTTGCTTGTCTGGTAGAATCCTTCCTTGTAGTAGAGGCTGATGATGCATGATATGCTTGGCTGTGTGCTATGTGCTGAGAGCTGATTGGCTCAGGTTCCTGCTGGTTCTTGTCAACCTATGGCTTTCGAACCCGCCCGCCCAGGCTTCACATGGCGAATGTTATTCCTCTGCCTTCAGCTTATCCCAATTGATAGAAACTTTTCTTCTTTGCAGGGTTGTCCTGTCTACATGTTGTGGAAGCTTGAACTAATAATTTAATAGATTTTTTTAATAAACTCTAGCTTACTGTGTCACAAGGTGATTATACTGTGTAATATCCACACAGAGACACTTGTATATTCTAAATGAGTAAATTTTATACAAAGTTAACACAACCTCTCTTCCCTTGTTCTCACGCAGCTATTGCCCCGGACTTCTCCCAGAACCCGTTGGCAAGTGTCACTCTCGGACGGGAGGGGGGGCACGTGGAAATTGAATGTCGTCCCCGGATGTCACCACGCGGGGTCATTTCCTGGCAGAAGGGCAAGGAGGCACTGCGTGAGAGTCACAGGTATGGGTGCTCCTCTGTCCCGCGT
>JABFEB020000104.1:27621428-27648628 GCA_019775895.2 Stomatorhinus ivindoensis | reverse complement strand
ACCATTTTCTCTTTGATAATAGCCTCCATAACTTTACCAGTTATACAAGTTAGACTGATTGGCCTATAGTTTGACAATTTCCTGGTCTTGTCCCAGCAAGCATTTCAACCCTGTGAGGTGAGAGACCCTTCACTGAAAGTATTATGACCTTTCTGTTTTGTGTGACCACTGTTCACCCCCCGTGTCCTTGAGTTGCTCATTCATGACGAAAGAAGGACATCTTGTCTAAGGAAGCTAACCCAAAGGGGTCTTTCTGAAGTGCTTAAATGCGTACGGTGATCCAACTTGTGAAGATCTGGTACTTTGGTGTATGGATGCCAACCTTGGACAGCCATGGAACCTTTAGAAGCCCCAAGTCTAGAACCCTCCTCCTCATCTTCATCCACTTGAAAATAGGAATTCCTTAACTTCAAAGCTCCCGTTATCAGTTGTTTTAGGTGTTATCCTGTTTTTATCTTAATGCAAGTTACTCAGAGTATAAATGTTAAAATAAGGAGTACTTAGTTTGCAATTACTTGTGCCCCTTATTGTAAAGCGAGTTGTTATCTCGGCTATCAGTGATCTGCTTTTTTGAGAGTCGGAGAGAAGTTTTACTTGTGGGACTAATAAATCCCATTCTACATGAGGGTACTATCTCCAAGTATCTTAATAGCCTACTTGTCCTAGATAGCTATAGTAAATATAGTTACTTTTGATAAGTCGATTAATGTTTCCGCAACATTGATACTTTTATTGTCTTAAAATCTATGCCATAGTCAGTTTCCTATCATCTGAAAGCTGCATTTGGACCTAATTTTCTGATGTGAGCCAGATGTACAGAATCGATTTTAGGTCATAGTTCACTCACTTCTGTCCTGGCACTCCTTTCAGTTTTGTCTTTTTCTTGCTAATGCATCATAATTTGTTGATGGCATAAAATTTGGTCGACGCTGTGGCAGCCGCTCCAGGCAGTTAAAGGAGTACAGGTAAATGTATGGGGATGATGTGCTTCTTCAGCACGGGGGACTTGCCCCTCCTCTCGCAGACAGCACAGCAGCTCTCTGCCTTTCAACTATAAAGAGCAGATTGCAAGTTGCTCCTCTCCGGGAGAAAAATGGGAGCAGTAATCGGCTTCTATTTTAATGAAGGTTGATGTAAAAATGTGACAGTTCTTTTGAAAAAGTTCTCCTGGAATCATTTTTTATAAAGTGCAAGCCCGTCTATTCTTCCTAAGAATTTGTCTCTTTTATTTGCCATCATATATAGTCAATTGCAGCTCTGTGTGCATGAAGTGCAGCTGAACAGATAACTGAAATGGAACAAAATAATCAGCATTTTGAGATCTGAGCAGAGACTGTGATGTCATCAAGAGAAAAGGTCAAGTAGATCTGGATGTCATTGATGTGGTAGGAAAGCTGATCTAAAGAGGTAAAGTAAAGAGAGAAAGCGAAAGGACCAAGGACAGAGCCTTGGGGAACTTGAGTTGTTATGATGTGTCTGACAGGCATGAGTCAAACCAGCACAGAGCAGATCCCTATGATGCTAAGTTGAGTGCGGGTGGCCTGAAGGATTTGGTGATTAACTGTGTCAAAACCTGCAGAGTGGTCCAGTAGCATCAGGAGAGATGACTGGGATGCAGCTCTTGTGGCTGTCAGTGTCCACAACAGTGAAGACCTCAGTGTCAATTGGGTGTCTCAGTCTGAAACCAGAGTGAAGATGGTTAAGGAGGTTGTTCTTAGTGAAAAAATTCAGAGATTTGGCTGAGGCTAGGACATTTGAGAGTTTTGGACAAGAATGAGAGGAGGGAGGCTGGCCGATAGTTTTCAACCCATGAGGGATCAAGTGAGGGTTTTTTAAGTAGCAGCGTTACCTGAGCTTGCTTAAATGCAGTAGGAAAAGGGAAAAGAAGGTTCATGTATGGAGTGATCCGTGTGGGTGGATGCTGTGGAGAACTGCTGTTAATGGCTGCCACCTTCTCATGGAAGAAAGCGGCAAAGTCATTAGCAGTCAGGGTAGTGGGTGGAGAGGGAGGGGGAGTGTTAAGGGGGACACTGAAAGTGGAGAATAACTAGTGAGCGGCTGTAATTGCAGAAATCTCTCGGAAGTGGGTGATTTTTGGCGTCTGGGATGAAGGCCGAGAATGATGATAGAAGTGACTGGTTCTCAGCCAGGTCAAGTAGAAGGTACTGAAACCACTGATACAGGTGGATTACTGTATTATTATTGATCAAATCATTACTTTAGCAAAATAGTACAATATTTGAAAACGGTAATGAAAAATGCTTGACGTTCATTTGTATTTGTTAGTTTAAATTTTCATTTAATTGCAGCTTTTTCTTTTCATATCTTATTTTAATTTTGGTTTGCCAGACATTTTCTTTTAGCTTTAGTTTTCAATTTTGCAAGCAAAAATAATCCCAATGAGGATCTCCCTGCATTCAGAGAGCATGTTACATGCGGCACCATGGAGGAGTGAAGCGTTTGACCTTTGAAATATGTGTACTCACCTACCTAAAAGCAGTCACTGACCCCCGACCAACCTTCCTTCAGTTTCCACATGCTTGTAATTATCCTGCAAATAATGAAATCAACATGGGACTTCACTATATCCTACAGCACCTATATCAACCAGGATCCCACAGATGAATACTATCTGAAGATTTCAGCTCTGTGTTCAGTGCAGTAATTGCATAATTACTTAAACAAAGCCCTTCTGGCTGACTGTACCTGAATTCCATCTGTTGGTGTACCACTGGCTTCCTGACAGACCGGAGACAGTGAGGCTTAGAAAACGCACGCCAGACATTCTGGCCCCTATTTGGCTTCCAATCGAAAGTGGCATCAGACGCCACACAAGTGTCTTTGCTAGCATGAGCCTGATGCAGTTTTCATCTTCCTGTCCAGCACCCACGTCATTTAAATGGCAAATGTACGTGCATTAAATGAACTGATATATTGGTCTGGCCCTTCAAAACTGAACACACAGGGTGCGTTACCCCTGAAGACTCGTGCCAAGTGTATGTATGGTAGAACAAGTAGAAGACAAGTGGTTCTCATTGTGCCAAGGACTGCCAAATATCTTATTTCCCCTAACTTGGATACTACTTTGATATTAAGCAGTGATATAGTATTATATCACCTCTCTTTAAGCAGACATTTAGATGTTCGGACATTAAATTTTCATGCAGACTCTTGCTGGACATTCACAAGAGTGATGAGGAATTTCACTTCACGCATGAGCAGATCTGTTTCCTCCTCTCCAGAGAAATGGTCTTTTCTTCTACATGGTAAATCTACCACTACAATAGTAATCTACTGAGGTGAAAGCACACCTGGCTCTTAAAGGGAATCGCAGAAGACATTGTGATTGGTTTACAGCATGTTGTGCCCCAGACACACCCATGATTACAAGACTTCCCTTTTGGATCATGTGCCCTGTGCAGCGACTATCTTTCTGCTGTTAAACTAGCAAAAGTAGGTTGGCCACGCCCTAAAAGAACTCGTGCCGTGCGCGTCAGACCGTGTGCTTTAGATCGTAAAAACATGGCCCTCTGTCCCCAAAAACAGCATCTCCAGTGACCCAAACCAACTTATGACTCAAATGATTCAACTTCCAGAAATTTACAGGTAACACAAAGTCATCTCTTATGTACAATGCTGACGAGTCTGCAGAGAGACAGAAGGTACATGTTTCCTGATGCTTTTATAACAACCTGGAGCTTAATTCTCTGAAGGAGGTAGAGAAGATTGTGGACTTCAGGGGAACCACCTCCACTTTCTGCCCTCCTTGCCATCCACTATTTAGGCATTAATAAAAAAAAATCTTCAAATCCTGGGAACAATAATCTCCTAAGATCTTAGGTGGGAGAACAATATTGAAGACATCATCAAGAAAACACACCCGAGGATGTACTTCCTGCATCAGCTGAAAAAGTTCAAACCTTCTCAGACTATGATGTCATATCTTTACTCTGCCATCAAGTTAGTCCATCTTCACATCATCACTTTGGGTCCACCACAACACTGGACAGGACCTACAGTAACTCACACTATCAAGCCTGCAGAGAAGATCGTCACCTATGACTGTCCTCCGTCCAGGACCTTTACAGCTCCAGGGGCAACAATATGACCAGGCAGGATAAAAACCTTCTTCCTCCTGGAATGTAATTCTTATCACAAAAATTCAGGACTTCAAGACACAAAAAAATATCTCCTTTCACCCAGCAGTGACTCTCTGACAGTACACACTCACTACTACAAAATTACTTAATTATTACTGGAGCACTGTACTGCACATTTAACTTACTATTAAATGTTGTTTGCAATAAATGTCTTTTGCAAGTTTTTTATTTCTCTGTACATGGGCTGCATTTTACTCAGCTCTGTATATATTAGATTTGATACAAAACAATGACCATGCAAGTTGTATTTCACTTCACTGACAAAGCAATTTTTTACGTAGCCCACAAGCTCCAGTTTTACCCAATTTTTTTATGACGTTATTCGTTGAAAAGTAATTTTCTGTTTATTTTCAAAGAATACAGTGAGGTAACAGGATTGAATGATAGGTACGAGGACTAAATATCGGATAAAAGTGTTGAGGCAAAACTAGAAACACTCTTGTCACTGGATTAGAAGCTGGATTGAGACACACTATGTCAGCTTCAGACAGGTACCAGAGGCTGCCGTCTGTGGATGGCCATAAGGACGCCTCCAATTGTGCTTGACAACACGCCACTTCTCTACACCTGGGTTTGGCATCTTAATGTCTTCTTTTGTTGGTGATGTGGTGATTCCTGCGGTCTTTTCGTTGATGTTTTGATACCCCTCAGCTTTGGCTGTTATGCACATGCCAATGTTAGAATGCACAAGTTGGCCACGGGCAAGAATAACTGCCTGAGTGCCTGGTGAAGCCTTATGGTAGATCTTTAATGCGTCCCATTTACACTAATTAGGAGCATATTCTGTTTTGAAAGGGATGTGATGTTTCAGGTTCCATCGTTAGCATCATTTTTATATTCTATAGTTATACTTTATACTCTATAGTTGTACAATTGTCCACGGGTAACAGAACTCTCTGCATCGTACTGGATAGAAACTGATCAAGATAAGTCTTTAACGCTAGAACCCTCCCATGTTTGCAGTGCACTAAACAGACAGTATGAGATGTAGGTTTCTTCTTAGGCCTGGGCTGAATTGAGAACTGCACTACCAACAAACAGACTACAAACCCAGGGACCCCCTCTCCCCTTCTATACACCCTCTTCACCTACAACTGCGTTACCTCCAGGAATCATTCAATTTGCTAATGATACCACAGCCACTGGACTGATTACTGGAGCGATGAGACTACTGGAGGGAGGTGATAGATCCGGTGCTGTGGTGCCAGGACAACAATGCCAGCAAGACAAAGGCGATGATTGTGGTCCTACAGAAAAGGCAGAAACACACCATTTCACATTCATGAGGCAGCAACGGAGAGAGTGAAAACTTTCAAATTCCTTGGCGTTCCCATCAGCGAGGATCTCACTCAAGTCTCACAACACCGATCAAGTGATGAAGAAGTCACAACAGTGTCTGTACCTCCTGAGAAAGCTTAAAAAGCTTGGCATGCCTTTCAGAATTCTTAGCAATTTCTCTGGGGATACTATGTTGAGCATTCTTACCAGCGCCATTATAGTCTGCTCTGGAAAGCGCTGTTCAGAGGACAGAACGCCCTACAGTGGCTGATAAGAACTTTCCAGACCGTCTGAGTGACAGTTCTTCCGGTTCTGGAGAGCACTTATCACACCAGGGTCATCAGGAGGGCCTGTAGCATCATAGAGTTAAGTACCTACCCCCATCACATCAGGAAGACACTACAGGAGTGTGAAATCAAGGACCACAAGACTACAGAACAGTTGCTACCCACAGGCTTTCAGGCTCGTGAATGACTCTTGCCCTCTGACCCTCACCCCTACACATTCTGTTAACACTGTCTACCTCCAAACAATGAGGTGCTGCTTTTTTTGCACCAAAATCTTGGCATATGCGAAGGGCGCCAGCAGTCTGTCTGTTTCTCTTATCCACTCATTCCGTATTTGGACCACGTTTGCATTGCATCGCTTCTACGTATTTATTGTTATAATTGTAATTACATTTACTGATTTACTGCATGCACCTTAATTTGTACTTGTGATCTGTGTTTTGTTTTTAATTTGTGTTTACTAGAAGGACGTAGGGAGTGATATTTTCATTGCATAGTGGAACTGTTTACTTTGCATACGACAAATAAACTCTCGAATCTTGAATTATAAGAACATAAGAAATTTACAAACGAGAGGGGGCCATTCAGCCCATCATGCTCTCTGGGGAGAACTTCACTAAGAGCTCACAGTTGTTAAAATCTTATCTAGCTCTGATTTAAAAGTACCCAGGGTTTTAGGTGGTACTACACTAAGAGGGGAACTTCCATACCCTAACAAGTACAGTGTGCTTGGAGAGCAGATGGACATGCAGAAATGCTGTTTTTTTAAACCGTGCAGTAAGATTTACATTTCTTTCTTTTTCATTCTACTACTTATCTGTATGTTGCCATGAAGGGTACTTAATTTAATTGCAAAATATTTTTTGCAATTACTTAAAATCATATTGGCAAATTTAATGTCAGTTGAATGCAAATAGCACCATGATCGTGGAATCACCCATGTCTATCAGTGCACAAAAATCATAAAGATGTTCTGAATTTAGAGATGGACCACTTAGAAATATATCAACAAAATAAGATTAATGTGAGCCTAGGGACAGATTTTAGATCTGAAGCTGGAAGACTGAATTATGTTTCATAGGGGTCTGCCCTTTTGATAACAAAAGATAAGGTTCTTGATACGACTTTAGTTCTTTAAGGATTTAAGGTGCTTTAAAGTCATTGGTGGATCTCATTTACACCTCCTCAGTTGCAATTTAAAAGATCTCATTTTGCTTTTGTATTTCTTGCTAATTGTTTTAATGCTCCTTTCATTGTGCATGGGAAAATGTGTTAAAGCACTGATGACTATAATTAATGGTAAAATATGTAGGAGGTGCAGTATACAGCTGCTTAGGGTTTCCTCCAGACAGGAAGTGTCTTAAAAGGTGAAAGTCTCGCATGCACATTAAAGAGTTGCAGAATAACATTTAAATATCATACCGGATATCTCAGGAGTCACAGAGGGGCATGTGGAGACCCTTCCACTACGTCTCAGGAGCCCAAATCACCTTCATGTTAGCACTGGCATAAATGGCTGCTTTTCACATTAGGAATCTAGACATGAAATATTTTTCTTGATGAAAAGGTGTCTTAAAAATCTTTTTTTCCTAATGCAAATATTCTGTCCTTGTCATGTTTTGTAATATATACAAATCACTGCTGGTTCATAGAGTCAACTATGCTGTGGCTCCAGTCCATAAGCACAGTGTCTGCCTGAATTAGCATAACTGGAGTCTTGTTGAGGTCCTGTTTGCAGCATATGTTTATTTGTTTAGCATTTAATTGGCTTTTTCCCAAAATAAGGTACCTTTTTGTTTTGCGTTGTTTTGTTTTGTAGAGCCAACAGTCATCCTGACGCCTCCAGCGAACCTTGACGTCACAGTGGGCGAGAGTGTCGTCCTGCCCTGTCAGGTGTCCCACGACGCCTCCCTGGACCTGAAGTTTTCCTGGTTCTTCGGTCAGCAGCCTCTGCATTTCAGCTCCCACGGCGGCTACTTTGAGAAAGTGGGCGGCGTGAGTAGACCGTAATGTACGATGTCCCCCCGCGAGACTGAAAGCGAGCGGTGCTCTCTGAAAAACACCTCGCTTAATGGACTTCATCTGTTTTCCGTGGCATTACTTTCCAGGATCAGGGGAAAAAATGGGGACTCTGGCCACAGTTGCAGAAAGGGAGTCATGCATAATGAATGTCAGAGAGCAATTTTTTTCCCCATGTTAAAAATTGCCTTCAATTTATTTATGATTCTGGTAGCAGACCAAAACCTATCAGTAAAACCGGACAGAGATTTATTATATTCCCCTAGTAAATTTAAGCAGAGGAGCCAAAGAAAGCAGCTGTGTGTGTACCACTGACACATAAGCAGATCTTACATGAATGTCGTGCAGGGAAACATGTAGGTGTCTGTTACTGTTTTTCTCTCACATCAGTCAGCTTGTAAATTACCTGATAAAAAGGTTTGATTGGTTTGTGGACTTCCCACAAAGTCTGTGATTTTATTTGCATGACTGCAGCATGCAAATATCCATTGGCTTAATCAAAATTATGGGGTACTCGTCTTGCCTAAGCCTTCCATCATGTTAAATATGCAGCAGATCCACTTTGTGCTAAGTCTTGGCCTTCAGCTGAGGTCCACGCTGTGTCTGTATGATGGGATTCTACCAAACTGCTGTGTTTATATAAACACATAAATGAACACGTAAAATAATGCAAGCGTGAAGATTGAATGAAGTCTAATTTTATGAGCTGGTAAGAACATTTTTTAAAAGTGCCTACTATTTCCCATAATTTAGGAAAAATGCCCATAATATCCACCACTGATGATTAACATCATCATTTGGCTGCTGTAACAATGCAAATTTCCCATCTATGGGATTAATAAGGATTGGCTTATCTTATCTTATCTTATCTTAAAACATGAGGCGTGTCTCATTTCATACCTTCATAAATATCTTCATCCTTTTTTGTCACTGAATCATTTTCAAAACCAGGTTGACTCTCCATTTTAAAGACAAAAAGCATAAAGATACAATTACTCCAATGATTTTTTAAATGTGAAAACAAAAATTAAAAACAAAAATTACAATAATAAAATGCATTATATGTAGTAATAGCAATAGCTTTAATATTTTGATGTAAAGAATATGAAAAGTTTGATTTGACATAATTTGTCATATTCATTTAAATATTTCTTGTTTTCAGCCACATATTCAGAATTTAAATGTGTTTGAAAGCTTTGTGTAATACGCTTGCAATAATTTGTAAAAAGCTTACTGTTTTCATGCAATTATCATCATACTGGACCATATTTGAGAAGTTGAAATGTATGTTATCAGTATTTTCCTTTTCCAATAAACAGATATGTCAGGGTTGAAAAGTAATCTCACAGTGGTTTGGAACCATTTCTTATGAACAGTTAGAGGTCATAGAAAAATGCTTTTGAATTGTTTTCTCCAAAAGTTTCTAAAACCATTTTTCTTATACAAAGTTCTGTACTGAATTCAAACGTTGGATTTAATCTGACAACAGGCTAAGCTAAGCGATTCAGTCAACTAACTTTTTTCAGTTGGAAAATCTTAAATGTGGCTGGCCAGAGTCCATATTCTTCTTTCAAATTCCAAATCCCTTATTTTTCTTTCAAACTCTAATTATACTTCACTCAAGAATAGAAAAATTGGAACAATATTTTTTTTCCTCCCTGAACAGTATGACAGGAAGATAATTTATTTGAATGATAATTACACAATAAAGTAATAACTAAATATACTTGGATGTCAGATTTGATTATTATGTTATTAATCTATGCAGTGTGAACATTTTCAGGATTTGCTGCTGCTGTCAACAGAGCTTTTAGGCTTTGATGACCACGTGTCAGGAATTAATTGCGATTATGGTGCAGAGATCAAAGTGGATGCAGTAGGATACGTAGCAGCTCGAGGGTGACAGCAGTAAGGGCCGGCTGGATGCAAGGCTGTGTCCATTCTAGTCTGATCTTAAAATATGTCATTTTCTCATTGGAATTCTACATCGTTTGTCATTTCCTTCAGTCCAACTACACAATGCGTAGCCGAACATTAAATCCTCATATCTGATCTTTTTATTCAGTGATGAACTTTTATCTCATTTTGATTTAAATATGATCCTTGCTTTTCATTATTACTAGCATTCCCTCAATTGATTCCACATTTTTTCAGTAGCTGGGAAGGGGGACTTGTGGGCAGTCAGGCTTTTAACTGGCTTGGTTATATCTTGTTTGCTTCCTTTAGCAGCACTCAGCAGGCGACATCATGATCAGGAACATTCAGCTGAAGCATGCTGGGAAATACACTTGCGTAGTGCAGACTGAGGTGGACAGCGTCTCCACTTCAACCAGCGTGGAAGTCAGAGGTACCGTATGATCACACCAAGCCTGCAGATATTTTTGGGCCAGCTGCACTGACTGTAACCAACGGAAGTTTCAACACTAGCTGTCAATTAGTGTTTTGTGCAAATTATAAATGGATTTTTGATATGTTGGCAAAATTGAATTATGAGTAGGATGTTTTTCCATTAGATGCCATGTGAATAATACTTGCCCGTTTATCATCTCACGAGATTAAGATCTATCTCTCATACTGTGACAATGAAATGGATGGAGAGTAGAGATGAAGTGAATGTCCCCCACAATGTGATAGAAATCTGTTATTTTGATGTTGTCGGGGATCATTTTTCAGGTCCCCACAAAGATCTGTGAATGCAATCAAAAAACTAAAAACACCAAAAGACATATTTCGTTTGGTTAAGGTTAGGGCTGGTAGGGGTTAAGATCATCAAGTTGGGATTAGAGTTTTCCCCATAGAAATGAACCAGGATACAGTTCAGCACAACAGGATGTCAGGAACACTGACGGACCATGAAGGAGAACAGACAGGCAGCACTAACATCTAACAGCACCATCATCGACGATGACTGTACTGTGGAACGTCACACAGGAAGGTATCTATATACAGGGGTAATGAGGACCAGATGAGGGACAGGTGTGAGTGATTTGGAACTAGAGAGGAGGAAACGGGATGGTCGGCAAAGACCTCTGCTGTCCAAATGCGAGCACTACAGGATTGACAAAGACGGACCGTGATACATACTTCACAATGGAGACGGCTTCCCGTGAGTTAGCCGCTCTAGAATAACTAATTATCATTTTATCTTCAAAACTCCCGTGCCACCATTTTTGGGCATGTCTGCTTCAGCACTTTCCACTTGCTCTGTAACACCTGCCGTGGCTTACCAAAGCCTTTGGATACCATATATCCCGCTACAACTCTTGAAAAACCATGACGTTGAACTACTGTTTGCCATCTGAAATGGTTGTCATTTCCTTTTCTTTGATTATATTGAGAAAGATTTACGCACACCACATAAAATGCACCATGATTTACTTACATCTGGTCACCACCAACCCACAAATCAAGCAGGGCTATTTTAAAATTTTTTATGTTGTTCACTTAGTATAGTCCACATCTCCAAAAGATCATTAAACACATCTCATCCTTTCATTTCCTGTAACTACTTGTCCTACTTAGGGTTGCATGGGGTCCAGAGCCTATGGGTGCAAGGCAGAGAACAACCCAAGATGGGGTCTCAACCCATTGCAGGCACACTTACACATACAAGCATTTTTTTCATAACATTCTGAATACATTTCAGAGACTGTTGTATGTAAAAGTCACCTCTTCCATCCCTCCCTCCATCAGCTGTAACCAATTGACCTCTCCAGGGTCTCAGGGGTCTGGAGCCCATCCCAGAGGCTGCAGCCACAACGCAGGGAACAACTCAGGATGGGGCACCAACCAATCATATGGCATACTTACACTATGGGCAGTTTGGTAGCTCTAATTGACTTCAGGATGTTTTGAGTCTGGAAGGGGAAACTGGAGTATCCCGCGACGGCACAGGCAGAATATGCAAAGTGCAAACACATGGAACCCTGGCAGAGACTTGAACCTGAGTCCCAGAGGTGACAGGCATCAGTGCTAACCTCTGCACCACTGCATTTAAAGCCATAACGTCATAAAATGCTAACATTTCATAAGTCAATCAATTCCTGTGCTTGGAAAAGCATGTGGCCGACTGTTCTTCACAGGTTTTGGAGTTTGTACTGTGGTAATATGTCACAGTCTTCATTAATAAGCCCTGGTCAGTCACAGCTGTCAGTTAGAATCCCCCTTCCATTCCAGGTCCCCCCGGCCCCCCCGTTGACCTCACTGTGGAGGATATCGGTGACACTACGGTAGCCCTCTCCTGGAGACCTGGTCTGGACAACCAGAGTCCTATCACCACCTACACGGTCCAGGCCCGGAGCCCCTTCTCCCTTGGCTGGCAGGCCGTCACCACAGGTACACGTGTCCCTCGCTGGGCCCTCGTCTGCCCACGGGTGGTGGGCCGCCTTGCATGTGCGCCATTTCCTGTGTGGCCTAATGTCACACTGTGAACTTGGAGGGAAAAACAAGCAGCGCAGTGAGTGTTAGCTGTTGTGAATCGGTGCACCATGCATAAGCTAGCTGAACTCACTGGCCTGTAAGTGTTAGCTAAGCATGGTCTGAAATGGCACAGTCGTTTTCTTAGCGAGAGTAAGGTCCTGTGTTGTCGCTTTAGCCAACCCACCCAATCAGTCCACGCCCCCACTCTATATGTGAACATGTTATGAACAGGTTTATTCCTGTTTTGTAAATTAATTTTGTGTGTGTTTGTATAGGTGTTGGTGGTAATGTTAATGTAAAGTAATGCATATGTAATGTATGTGTAAATACACTGTAGGGATCAAATGTCCCCACAATCTGATAAAAAAAACCTGCTATTTTTTTATCTGTGACTGCAGTCAAAAAACAAAAAATGTCAAATAGTCTTGTATTTTGTTTGGTTACTTATGGTTAAGGTTAGGACTGTGTAGGGCAAAGGTTTTTCACATAGAAATGAATGGATGGTCCTTACAGAGATGTGGTAACAAATGTGTGTGCGTGCATGGGCCTCAGTTCCCGAGGCGCTAGGGGGGCAACAACTGGTGACCACGGTGACAGACCTGAACCCATGGGTGGAATATGAGTTCCGTGTCCTGGCAACCAACGCCGTGGGCACCGGGGAGCCCAGCAAGCCTTCAAAACAAGCGCGCACCAAAGATGCACGTAAGATGCAATTAAATTTCATATTTTTACCATAGTCTCTGTGCTGCTTTTGTATGAATGATCAGCGAAAATATTCATAGTAAAATTCTTTGTGTCCAATTTAAAATACTCACAGATGTTTCAGCAAAAATTGGCTTTTTTGCCATGTAGAAAATAAACATACAGGAATGTATATAAGCAGATAAATGATAACACTGTCCCCAAAATGCAGACAATTTCCATGTAATCTTGGTTTCTTACAAGCTACATAAACAACTACTTCTCATTTGCTTCTCTTCTTTTAACAGTCATATATAGTTTTTGGGAAGTGTATAGCTAGACATTTTGCGTGAGCAATTTTATGCAAATTCTGACTGGTTCAAGTAAAACCACAAAGCAAGTTGATGTGCATCCAACTGTTTGAGTCTAATTTGAATACATTACCATGGCCTTTTCCCGTTACCCAGGAAACGTCATTTTTATTCCATTCCATCCTCTAGTGCCTAAGGTCACACCTGCCAATGTAAGTGGAGGGGGGGGGAGTCGCTCGGAGCTGGTCATCACCTGGGAGGTAAGACAACATGATGTAGAATCACGTGTATCTAACCACTAGTGTCATATTGCTGTGCTCCTCAAAAGAAGAATGTCCTCCACCTAAGCTTATACACAGTGTTTCCACACCTTTGGGCTCAGTAGAACCCAGCTGTTTAATCAATTCATCCATACATTCACCCATCTTCTATACTGGTTTTCTATCAGACAGAGCCTAGCCGTATAACATTCCTCAATAATATGAAAGTGAAAAATATAAAACGATCAAGTAACTGCATAAATGATTAGTAAATGCCGAGTAAACACAGTATTTTAAACAGATGCCTCCACACATGTGTTGTTTGTGAGTTTTATTAAGCAGTTAACATTCCACCATGCTGAGGGTCATGTTTGAAAAATCCCAGTAGGTGCAGTAATCTCTTGTTTTTGTAACCATGGTTAAAGGAAGCATTACGGGTGTTTGAGAGAAGCCGGATAATTATAGCACACAAAGAGTGCCTTGTGGGTCACCAGCAGCAGTGACTAACATAATGTTGGTATGAAACTCTAAACTTAACCTAACTGATTGTTGGAAAACCACATATGTCTGTACGTTCAAGATGAAAAGTGATGCAAATGTTAATAATTTGGCCGGGAATGAAAAATGTGAACTAGCAGCTTAACCAATTATAATCTACTGAACAGTACACAGAAAGGTGACTGAACTGCTGCATAAAAAACCTTATTACAGATAATGGTGCATTGGGCAGCTGAGAAACGTCTCATGGGCAGCTGTCTGTAAATCCTGTTCTCTATAAAAAAATACATGTTTGGCAGGTGATAGAAGAAATCCTACGGTTGAGGGATCTGGCAGGTCTGTTATATATGAGGCACGTGTCCATAGTTTAGGCCCAAGCCAATCTGAATGATTGGTGAATCATTTCCTTTCTGTAGAAGTGAGAGCAATCAAGGTACCAAGGCTCCCATCCACACAGCATGACTGAGCAATAAATGGTTTGATGGGCATGGAAACAATGCAAAGCTGGTGTCATGTCTGTCCTTGCCTGCGTGTTTCAGCCCACCTGAAAGTTTGCATCCGCTTCTACCGATTTCAATAAAATTTAATCTGTCATGGTGTTACATCCCTTTGAACTTCTAGGTACTTGCAGCATTAGTGACAAAGCAACGTTTCCTATGGATCAAGATGTTTGGCATGAGGGCAGTTTTGCATCCACACCGTAGCTGCCTCAGAAAATCATTGCTAATGCTACTGTGTCGCCTGGGGATAGATTAACGGGTCATTCCCAGATGACAACAAGGCAGTAAAATAGCAACATATAAGCGGGTTTGTGTGTGAATAAAGATTAAGAGTGAGGATAGCGATGCACTGTTCCCCCCTCCTAACTGAATGCGCTGTTAGTCCCGCCTAACCCCCCCTCCTAACTTAATGCACTGTTAGTCCCGCCTAACCCCCCCTCCTAACTTAATGCGCTGTTAGTCCCGCCTAACCCCCCCTCCTAACTTAATGCGCTGTTAGCCCCGCCTAACCACCCCTCCTAACTTAATGCGCTGTTAGCCCCGCCTAACCCCCCCTCCTAACTTAATGCGCTGTTAGCCCCGCCTAACCACCCCTCCTAACTACCCCCCCTGTCTACCTACCTCGTCTCTTTTTCTTTTTCTTGGAAAATACCTGCGTAAGCTCATTTTATTAGAGCTTCATAAGAGGGTCCTGCTAAATGACAGCGTCATACAGCCTATTAGTGCCCTTAACAAGCTGAATTCCGCAATACCTGCACGGGGTTTGAAATTGGGCTTCCAGAGCAAATCCCCAGGCGCTGGATTAGATGATTGATTGTTTGGATAGATGTTTTCTGCCATGGCAGCAAAAATTTTGGCACAGCTGGCCGCTATAGAGAAATGTTCCTGAGTTTTGTTAGCATCCAATTAGCATCCGATGGCTCTAGACACTTTAATTTGGTGCTAAAACTGTAGTTATTTTATAGTGTGGCTATTAACATCAGAATTGAGTTAATACAATATGATACACAAATAATAAGTTCCTAATAAATTAACAATAGTAGCTAAAGATGTAATATGGTTCGATTCTGCCACAGCATTTTGCTTCACCCAAAGCCAAGCGTAATTCTGGACCTATTAGCCTAAATCCTAAACCCTAAACACCTACATAATTGTGCGCTATACCTACCTCCCTTGGTTGCTTATATGCTACATCAGGCTTCTGGGTACTACATTCCTGCACAGGTTTTGGCCTTCACAGTGAGCGAACGCAGTTGCATGACACAGGGACTGGTAGTGAGCCACTCTTTTTAATTATTGTGGGTATTTTGTGTTATGGGGAACAAAACCGTAAACTGGAAGAAGTGGGAAACACTGAGCTGAAAAAGTCCCCCAGCCCACTGGACGTGCAAGTCGTCCTGCCTGCTGTATCACAGTATTGCAATGTAACTTAGTGGCACAGCTTCTGCTGCACCCAGAACATATGCAGAGCCCCGAGGGTCTCACACTGCAGCAGTTCATTTTTCTCTGTCCGGTGTTTCCTTTGTCCGAGCGATAACAGTGCGCCTGCATGATTTATTGTTCTTCACCTCAGCAACAGAGGGGCTGTAAGGAGAGCTGTCCCCTGGGGGAAGAAGAAATTGTCTTTCAGCTTTTAATAATCTAATTAAAAGCACAGGGTTCCTGAGAAGCTAAAGCTACATTGTAGCAGCTCCCATCTCCCTGCCTCCACATTGTTATATGGGAGCATTAGTCATTTATCATCGGCCTCTAAAAAATGTCTTTTTCAAATTATTGCGTTTGAACCAGGAGTAAGCTGGGAACAGGGCAAACTTGATCCTTTGATGTGGAAAGTTGTCTTTATAAACTAAGGAAATTTTTGGTTTTAATGTCACAGTGCACTATTACAGTGTATTTATTCTCCTTTTATGTCTTTACCTGTATTTAATAAAACGCTGCAGCATGTTTACGTTTATATATATACAGTACTGTGCAAAAGTCAAAGAAAATGAAGTTCATGTCGGTGTAAAACGATGATGCTCTGACAGAGTGTGAGCACAGCCATTTCAAAAGCTAAAATCACTCCAGTATTTGCAGAAAATATCCAACGCACCTATGTACTTTTCAGCTCAGCCACCTCATATGGATAATCAATACCTCATTGACTTCACTAGTTTAAATAATTTATTAAGTGAGCTATTGGTGAAATTTAGGGAATACATGGAATGGCTGAGGTAACCTTAAGGAGAGGTTTGGAAGCTGAAGTGATGCTCATTTAGCCATCCAACTAGATATCAGTAACTTGTTAGAGTAGAAATTCTTCTTAGTTTTTTCATTGAAACTCTTAATTGGTATATCTTCTAAAATTTAAGTGTGTGTTTTTTTTCTGAGCCAATTTATTTTTACTGCCCAGACAGATAGGTTGAAATATTGCCTTTGAGACTGCATAAGACCTTTGCAGGGGACTGGAGGTGAATGCTAATATATTCACCACTGTTCACGAATGTCTGCTGCCAGATCACATGAGGAAAGCTCCTGAAGTCTGGATGCAATGCCAACATAGAGGAATTATTTGATAAAATAATTGGAGTAACAATAACTCCATAACACACACCTATTGACAGAGTGATACAGACATAGGTATACGGTTGTAATTCTGATACACATTGATACACATTTACAAAGGTACATACACGCTGGTCAATGACTGAAGATGTTCATACATAGGAATAGGTATATTGGTTGAAAGTGGACAAAAAACATTTACGTTCCCTTAATATGGTGTGTTTTTCTTTAAGAACCATGACTAGTGTCCCATCTACACTCTCAGAAAAAGGGTGTAAAATGGTACCTTTGCTTGTCACTGGGGCTGTACCCTCAAGAGTCTGCCAATTGTAGCTTTAGGTATGGATAATTGCACCTTTCAAGGTACTGAGGAACAATGCTGTTTGTACCTTTGGGATCTTTCTCACGGTCCATTTCTATACCTTAAAAGGTACAGTAACAAGGGTACAGCCCCACTGAGAAGCAAAGGTACAAATTTATACCCTTTTTTCAGAGAGTGTACTACCCAGGATAGTCTTCAAGCCAACACAACCCAGTAGACCCCACAATACAGTCAGACCTCAGAGATTTGCGAGGTTAGGTTCCAGAACCTGTTGCAAATGAGGATGATTAACGGATGTTTGGTAGTCACTAAAAATGGTAATATATGCTTGTTTCTATGGTTTAAACCCTTAATATGACCCCATCATGCTCCCAAAACACTTTAATTTCAAAAGTTAGCTTAATACATTACCTTTAAAAAAACAAATGTTTGATGTAAAAATAGAGTACAGTATTGCCTAACGGATATTTGTCACACTAGCACATTTACAGTACAGTATACTAATGTTACCCCTACTAATTCATAGAACACGGCATTGGATGCCGTTTTCTTTTGCATCCACAGTAAGGTAACATGAGTAAACGAACAGGACTGTAAACTTATTGACAGAAGTCATATACGTAACCAAGGTACAATTCAATAAAATATGTAAAGGAAACGTACTGTACGTACAGGGTACAGGTATTCAGTCAATTAAAAATTATGTAAAGACGTGCAGAAATAAGTTGTAAAAATACTATGTGTGTGCCAACCATGAAAAACAGGGAGAACAAAAATGTATGCACACATTAAAAATATTCAATAAAAAATAGTAGAATGAAATAGTCGCAGATCTGTGAATTTGTGAATCACGAAGCGCGAATGCACAAGGGCTGACTGTATTTGAGTTACTGTTTGCATATGGATGGTCCGATGACTCTTCAGTAATAAACATTGGGTAATCAGAGAATAATATTACCATCAAGGAGTAATGAAAGGTCTAAATAGGATACTATGGGTTGGGCGATAAAACAATAACGATATAAAGCGTATCATGACCTACCCAAACTGGGTAGTGTTTTAAGTAGCAAAAGAATAACAATACCAGAAATTATCTGATATATTAATTTTATTTGTTTATTTATTCTAAAAATCATTTATATTTTCACTTTACATTTTCTTGATGTAGCTGTCACCTAGTTATTCATTATATGACAGGTAATTGTATATGTATGTATTTCGATAAGGCCACCAAACCCCATCTGTGATAAACTCCCCGCCTAAAAGGAATAAAAATCAGCCTGTAAAACTGGAAAGAACCAATAAATTCAGAATTATCGTGATAATTATCGATATCGGCATCTTCTAAAAATTGTACCATTTATACTTTTGTAAGGGATCCCATTTGTGTGAATTTCACTGAAGTGGTGGCAGATGCCATGTTAGTGTAGGAGTGAAGCGTGGAGCTAATGTGGCATTGTTCAAATCAAAAGAATTTTCCATAAACACATGCTGTGCTGGTGATTATTCCAGTGGAATTGGACATATTCAATTTGTCAAAAAATCTGAAAATAATTCCCTGACTTCTCTTAAAAGGAGAATGTAGAGTATTGTTTGCTTGGAAATTGGTAATAAGACTTTTCACGTTCATTCAGGCTAGCAGACTGTTATTGGTTGAGGTTAGGGCTGCCTAAGTATTATTCCTGAATTTTCTTTGGAATAACACTTGTGATTGTGAAGGGAATATTAGAATTGTGTTCTCCGTAATGCCACTCGCAATTACTGTTATCTTGTTGGATGGGGCGAAAACTACAGCTTTGCTCCCTAACCTCTCTGGGGAAACCCAGCAATTCCAATTATTTGTTTGATTCCACCAGCAGCACATTTAATTAACTTAGTGAAAGAGCTTTGCGAGGTTTTGATTACTCAAACGGGGTGTGCTAGTGGATCAGTCCTACAAATACATGCATATATTGAAATTGCAAATACTTCATGATTTTGAACTTTCGAGGTTTTGAAACCGCTAACTTCTCGCCATGGGTTTATGTGATGTAAGAAGCGTCATTTCCTTCGGCTGCCTATGACTTTGCACAGTACATTATGTGTAGGAGAAAGCAATACTAGATAGCCAGTTGTTGTGTGGTGACACATTGTTACCGTCACACACTAATGTGAGCTTCCTGTGTGCAAATGTCTTTAGCCTGTGCCAGAGGAGCTACAGGCAGGGCCTGGATTCGGCTATGTTGTGGCGTTCCGCCCGAACGGAGCCACCGGATGGATGCAGGCGGCCGTCCCCTCAGCGGACACCTCCCGTTACACCTTCAAGAACGAGAGCGTCTTGCCATTCACACCGTACCAAGTGAAAGTGGGTGTTTACAACAACAAGGGGGAGGGACCTTTTGGGCCTGTCACCACCATCTACTCTGCGGAAGAAGGTAGGACAGCGGAAGCAGTAAAAATAGATGATTTGGCAGCTTCGGTTACTGAAGATGAGCTTATTTTGATTAATTGAGTCCGGCGCTGGACTTGACGTGCTTCAGAATATTCCTGCCTGTATAGATCTGAAAAAGCATCACTTTAAATTAAGTGAAGTATGTCTTTTGGTGAAAGTCCAGCAAAATAAATGACGCAGAGGCATTCGGGAGAGTGTGTGTGTGGGGGGGGGGGGGTGTTTGAAGCATCATGAAATGTGTCCCTAGCCTCCTGGGTTTGGGTCATCCTGACTGGCACAGCATGCTGTCACCTGGGCTTCTGCTTTAGGGTGGGAGCTCTTGAAGATTTCAGATAAAGCTTTGAAGATAAACAAGGCATCATTTTGAGCTATTTTGGTCAGCAGAGTTAGATGGTAATCTACACAACAGGAGGTAAATGCTAGCACCTTGCAGGCATTTGTGCTGTCTGTCTTGATCCTCCCTGTGCCTGCCACAATGGTCTAGACGCCTGTGGATCCAGATAAGGTTCCAGGAAGACAGGCTTGGTGGAAAAGGAGAAGATCAACATATCTGTCAAGTCTGCCATAATGAAGGTGGACTGTAGGCCCATAGAAGGAAACGGTATGGCAAGTACCACAGTCAGTTGCATGACTTTTCATCAATGCTGTCATCCTGCAGAGCCCAACCGAGCTCCCTCCAGGATTCGGGCCAGGAGCCTTTCAGCGTCCGAGATCGAGGTCACATGGAAGCCCTTGTCATTGCAGACTAGAAGGAGAGTCATAGGATATGAGGTAAGTGGTAGACCCAGTTTCACTTACCAATTTATTTGATTCACATCTGTTGCCAGTCTCCAAGCATTTTAATGTACTCGCAACATTAATATGTTTATTCCCTCTTATGTGCATTTGATGAATGTAATACATTTATCATGGAGAGTCAATGTCGCATTTGCCCCTTGAGTGAAACTCTGCCCCCTTTCTATGTGTCAGTTGAGGTACTGGGGGAAGACGGAGAGAGAGGAGACAGCCAGTGTGATGCGGACCATGGGGAACAGAACATCGGCAGTGCTGAGTGGGCTGCGGGCAAACAGCACCTACTTCGTCGCCGTGAGGGCGTACAACACAGCAGGCCTTGGGCCTGGTAGCTCTGTGGTTAATATTACCACCAAGAAACCTCGTGAGTCTCATAGATTTTGGCCTGCATGCCAATGAATAGCAAAATGTCACATCACTGCCCTAAATTGCCAAGAAAACCCAGGTCTTATTACCCAGACACCCCAGGTGTCATGAAACTGGCATGCATTACCCATAAACCCCCAAAGTCCCTCGCTGTCCCTTACAGAGAAGCCCAGTGACTCCTTCTATGATTCTGTCATATAGCTGTCATGCCAAGGAATACATTTTACAAATCAAGAGATATCACGGTATCTGCCATTTTAAAAGGTACTGTCAATCTATCTCCCTCACCTCTGTTTCAGCACCAAGTCAGCCCCCTATGAAAGTCATGTGGAAGATGTCGAATTCAAAGATCATCCTGAAATGGGACCAGGTGAAAGCGCTGGAGAATGAATCAGAAGTGATTAGTTACAGAGTAAGAGAGAGTCAACCTCATTGTGTTTAATAAAACATGTTTGCAAAACAAATTTCATGAACCATAACCTTTGACTGGTACCAGGAACTTCAGTTATGTGAAGTTCCTGAACCTTTTTTACTCCAGAGTAGGTACTAGTTACTGGGAAGGTCTAACAGCGATAAATTTTGCTGATTGGTTGATCACAAGCCTGGAACCTGGAAAATTCAATCGATGACAGGTATATTTTTTTCACCCCTGGCACCTGCGATATGAGACAAAAAATATACCAATCATCGATTGAATATATATATATATATATTCAATCAAATATATATATATATATATATATATATATATGTGTGTGTGCGTGTGTATGTGTGTGTGTGATATATGCACCATATACATATATTACACACACACTAATAATAAATGCTAGATCAGAATTAAAAAATACAAAGCACCTTTTTACTGAGGCATTGACGGAATTATATTAAAATTCACAGTGGCCTTTTATCATATGTTGTGTACAGTACATTTTCCTACCCCATGCCAAGGGCTTACATGCTTACCAGGGAAAATTTGTCTAGAGATCAGTGAGCTCTGTGGTCACACTGGCAGGCGGTAATTAGCACCTGTGAAGTGTCATCTGACACGGAATCTCCAGACACTAATGAGTCATGCATAATGCACATAGCGGCCCTTAGTGGTCATACTGGAAGCAGAACAGTTCCAGCAACTCCAAGTCTATTTAAAGTAAGACTGTTTGTTTCCATCTCTTTCATACAGTGTTATAGCAAGATGGTTAAAAGAACTGCCTCTTTCTTGCAATGTGTATTGTATTAAACAGATTTTCCTCTCTAGAGTGGCATTGGCAAAGTTTTATGCCAAATTTGCTCTGCAGTGACAGCGCTGTTCAATTTGTTTGCTAGAACCTGTTGAACGTCTTTCTGTGTTGTGTTCTATGGAGCTGCTTGGAGTCGCTGTTTGTCTGAGCGATGTATAACACCCCACTTCCTGTCTGTGGTGCGTGTTCGGATTCACCGGTGTGGTCGCCTGTGCTTATGCTCCTTAGCTTTGATAGATAGTGAGTTCAATGCTTCACTTGTACAGTAACCCGTGTAACACTGCAATCTGTGCAAGGCAGAGCCAAGGCATAAGAAAATCAAGTGGCTGCTTAGAGCTCACTGGCCACCAGGGGGACCCCATGTGATCGACCTGTCAATGCCAACTCAATTAATGAAATTTTGCTTGCGGCCCCATAAAGGGGTCGGTCAAGCCCTGGTTTGTGCACTGTGTTGCTGGAGCATCATTTGTGTAAAGTTCCTTTTCTGAAATACCTTGGTGTCTATGAATATTGGGAGAGATTGCTTGTGTGAGATTCCCTTGTCTCTGTAGATGATGTGAGGGTCGAATGTCCGATACTTTGTAGGTCAGGTACAAGCAGAGCAGACACAGCTGGACCAGCATGGTAGAGACCAACAGTACCTCACTTGAGCTGGCGCTGCCCATTGACGAAGAGTACATCATTCAGATAACGCCCGTTAGCGACGGGGGCGAGGGAAACACCAGCAAGGAGATCACCATCCCCAGCATATCAGGTCTGAGTGCCGCGGATCCCCTTCTATGCAGGATGATTGTGGCTCTTATCAAAAATATTTGGAATGTAGACTCAACTAACTCAACTAATGTCAGAGATTTTCCTAAAGAAAAGCCTGGAACCAAGGAATAATAATAATAATAATAATAATAATAATATAGTAATTAACTATCCTTGCTTTACACTATGCACCCATATAACACAATTGCCTTATTTGCAATCTCCCTTTACATGACATTCTAATTTATAACTTAATTACGTAATTCAAAATTTTGCTAACTATTCATTTTCCAAAACCAAATTCTGTTACAATGTTTTATGTAATCCCCCAGCATGACCCCCTTTTCCACAGTTACAAAGTTTTGCATTTCACAACACAACAAAAGGGACGTAATGAAATCAAATGGATTCAGCCAGGTGCAATTTTCTTTACAAATATCATAATGTGCTAAATTGTTTATAAATAATGAAACGTAATCATAAAGTTTCTGAAGTTCTGTCAATATAAAATTAGCTTGATTATATATAATCATAATAGTTTTAACATTACGGAGTTCTAATGACATGTTGAAGTTCAAACAATATGGCAGAAAGACTGAAATCAAGGTTCTGTCAGTAATGTTGACCCAATAATTAAACATGGTTAACTGGATTAAACAATATACTGCTCTGTTCTTTATTTATGTAATTGATGACTCCCTTTGTCATTCAATGTTATTCAAGCATAATACTCATCCATTATTCTAGACACAGGTGCATGTAAAACAAGCAAACAAACAAATACACACGGGTGCATTTAGTGTTCTAAATCTATTGAGGTCATTACATTCCAATCAGAATCTATGGTAACAAAACTAAATGCAGCACAGGAAGCAGTATAAGAATCCTTGCAGAAACAAGTAATCAACTCATTATAAGCGATTAAATTGGTAAATGACAGAAAAGTAGTCAAGTGACAGGTACGGCATGTTATATTTGATGAACAAATAAAGCACAATAAAACACAGCCACAAATTAAACTGGGGAATAATATTTGCTGGTGCCAAGTAGCTTTGATGCCTTTTGTGCTGAAAAAGTAATGCTCTAATGCTCAGAATCGGTTTCTTCTTCAAAACTGTAACAAATAACATACCTGCAACTTGACACTCTCACATTGATTGCATTTATTACTGTGTGTTAAGGACGCACATATCTACTATAATCTAGTATAGAGCTTTAACATTAGTGTTGTTTTCTGTTTGCATTGCAGGTCCATATGCTATAAGCTCAACGTCCAAGATATCCAAATGGTCAGCGCTCAGCACAATAGCTCTGTCCGTCACAGCCAGGACGACATTATGACAAACAGCTCCGTGAAGTTTTTGCATTCAGTGAAGGCATTGCTTCAGGGGCTAAGGTTTAGACAGCACATACCAGGGGTCACAGACGGCTTCACTACCAGCCAGTGCTTCAAGACCGACTCAAGATGGTCCCCAACATGGGGGGAATCTGCAAGTCTTTTTCCATGATTAGAGGGAAAATGCAGGCTTGAGTCTGTTGTTCTTGCTGTTGATTTCACCAGACAGAAAAAAACAAAAGAAGAAGGAGGCTTTACATGCACTCATTGAATGACTTCCCTCTAGATGTTTGTATTTGCCAGTAGTTGCAACTGGCAGCTTCTTTCCAGTATGGAAATGAGGGTACTGGAATTAAATGTCTAATCCAAGAAGATCTTTCTTTGGGAAGGAAGACGATAAGATGATATTTTTTTTAACATAAAATCCTGTTTTGCATCTCACTTCATATCCTTTTTCCACATCTTTTTTTGAAAATAACATGATTTTGACGTTGCTTTAGTGCTGCAAGAATGAAAAACAGCCATGGTTGTATGAGTCACCTGCCTGTCGCTCTCACAAGAGGTCACACATAGATCTTACGTGAAGCTCCAAATCCTGATTTCTGCGGCTCACACCTACAGGAAGGGCTGCATCACCCTAAAAGCGTCCTGGACCCGCCCTGCAGAGACCCAGCCCGCCCCCAGCCACTCTCTCCTGTCCCATGTGTTCTGTTGTAACTTTGTTTTGTCCACTCATACCTATTGCTGGGTTCCACAGCCTCAAACAGCTCATTGGACCCAACATTCGGGAAGGTTTCCCCAGGCCTCCTGCGAATAGGAATTCGCTGGCTTCCCTCCACTTGTGTTGGTCGAGGGCCCCCGCTACGTCATGTTACCACCCCTCGCTTCCTCTTTTCTGTCCTGTGGAGGGCTAGCGCATAAGCCACCAAATTTCCTAGGTTTTAAATCCTCAGGGCTTCAAAGAGCCTTAAGTATATTTAGAGTTATACTGCTAATAGTAATATGTTAGTGTGTGTGTGTGCGTATGTATGTGTGCAGGTATGTATATTTGCAAATACATACATAAGTGCATACATATTTTGTTGTTCTTTTCCACTTTTTAAATTAGCATCTGAAGATATGTGGCAGGTCTTGCAGTTCGTGTAATTAAATATAGCTCATCTCATATCTGCAGAGGTGTCAGTTAACAGCAGTGACTGTATAGCATGGAAAATTGCATTCTGTGAGGCTTGGAACATTCGATTGGGTCTTGACTGCATTTACCTAATAAGAATCTGATTCCCCTCCCCTTTCTTTTTCCCGTGTGGAACAGGTGCAGCACAATGCGAAATGTGGTACTTTGTCTGGTCATAGAGCCCACGGGGTCTTGGATGTGTTAAATGCACTTTTTGTATTTCTCAGATTCTGGATATATAAAGATATTTCTATTAAAATCCAAACCTTTTTTAATGTCTGTTTTCTGTTTCCTTGGGATGTTATTGCTTGGGCTTTTCCTGTTGGCTGGTACAGCTGTCAATCTCCGTAAGGCTCATCGAATCGACGACATACGTTCTGCATGGGTGTGGACCCTATGCCGTAGTCTGAGATACCGATAGACAGCTCTGAACTATTTACCAATGGGGCTTAGGTTACATTTTGCCAGGGGTGCAGAATTTATGGCTACGCCTCTGTAGGCAAAGTATTGTCTTTTCCGTTATAAATGATTTGGCAGTCCCAACCTACAGTGTTCATGCTGCAAACCCGCATATCAAAATCAAAGAAATTTAGAAGGCGGAGTCCTGGTCTGACAAAGGTGTTCACTATTTACCCCAATTTACTTTTCAACGAGACCAATGGACCAATTTCTTTGAAATTCCTGGAATTGCCACAAGATGGCGATATAACGCAAGGTGAATTAAAAGCTTCCTATTACACAATCCTAGCCGGTCCGAGATCTGTCATCATTTTCAGCAGCGCACTGGTTTGTGATTGGGCAATTCTGAGAGGTACGAAGTGTACATTAAAAATAAAGTTAACAGTAAAGTACGAAGAACGTGAAAATGAAATGCAAAAACATGTTCGTGCAAAAATATAAATTTTTGCTAAATATGTAATTTCATTTTAATTGTAACTGCTGTGCCCTTTATCATTGCCTGCGCTCAAGTTAACAGTCACATTTTGTTGTGGTTCAGGCTGTGCACAGTGCATGGCGGTTATCACAGTCGATAGAACAGGTGCAGTATTTATGAATTAAACAGTGTCATGATGCTAGAGGTGATTATACAGTAGTTAGAGAACGGAAGCACAGTGCTGATAGCCTACTGCTAATTAACGCGCAATAATGGCCAGCATTCCCACATGTTACATAAAAGCACGGACAAAAGTGGTGAGCGTTCTCTATGATAGCAACAGATGTATTACGTGTATCTTAATCAAGACGACATTAACATAGCGTAAAAATACAATGACATTCTGTGATATTAAAAAAAGGAAAAAAATTTAAATGGCATTGACAGTTTAATCCCACACACCCTCAGGTTTTTACACAAACGTTTAGGGAAAAAAACACCTTGAAACTTTATACTACATGTGACATTTATTAGTGTGTTTATTGAATGCAGATACAGTGTACAGCAAACACTCAGCATCAGGCGATGGGGGAAAGCAGTAAAGTAAGGATCAACTGAAAGGAGAGTGCCGGTACAGGAGTGAGTGCAGCGGATGGTGAGCGGGCTGCGGAGTTTCTGGGCAGTGCTGCGAACTCACCGGGTTCAGAATGACGATTCCTGCTCTCATCCCTTCCCAGGTTTATTCATTCCTACGTGGAATTTCATACTGAACACAGGGGTTCTCACTAAAAGACACCTGCATCCTAGTGATGTCCAACTGTAGAAAACCTGGCCCCTTCGTAAGGGTGCAGGCTAGTCACACATGCACTCGTGGTCTGTCTTAGACACGTCGCAGTAATGCATACAGGAGGGTGCGATCTAAGTAACAGAAGGCGGCGTTAATGGAAGAGGCGGGGG
>JABFEB020000104.1:27583159-27593502 GCA_019775895.2 Stomatorhinus ivindoensis | reverse complement strand
TTCCTGTTAGTGTATACCTCAATATCCAAACATGCTTTAACAGCTGTAATATATATTAATAATAAACATTTAATATACATTAATAATAAACATTATATGATAATAACAAATATCTTAATGGTATAATCACACAATGTTTCATATGAATGTATATTAAAGCTGTTAGGCATGTTAGGATGTATACTTGCATGCTGTCTTTGAATGTTCTATGAATACATTATAAAGGCATTATGATGGTGCCCCGAATGTTCTACAGATGCATTATAAAGGCATTATGATGGTGCCCCGAATGTTCTACGGATGCATTATAAAGGCATTATGATGGTGCCCCGAATGTTCTACAGATGCATTATAAAGGCATGATGATGGTGCAGTTAATGCAAAAAATTATCAAGAAAACTAAAATGTTTTTTTTCATATAACTCTGAATAACCTGTACAGTTTCCAAAAAGAAAATATGTTTCACCTTTCCTTGTAAACAATCCATTAACTACATTTATCACCCAGTTCTTCAATAAATGGATAATTTATCGTCAAACATAATAAAGCAGATTCCCACAAACATTAAAAATAGCCCAGCAATAAATTTGCTGTCCTCCACTTAAACAGTTTGCTTAGAAATAGTCTTTTTAATTAAAACCTTAAGAATGACTAGAGATTACTCACATATACAACAGGGACTGTAAGAAAGAATAGTACATCCAAAGACACAAGAATTAGTAAACTTTACATTAAGTGCATTAATTGCAGCTTCACAATGCATCCATTGTCCATTCATAGAACCTCCAGTGCACCTTCATCCTTCATAATGCATTCACAAAACATCATGTATATCATCCTAACATAGCTTATTAGCTTTAATATGCATTATTGACAAACATTATATGATTATAACGTTTGTTATTATCGTGTAATATCTGCTATTAATGTATATTAAAGCTGTTAAAGTATGTTAGGATGTACATACAGGTTGCTTATGAATGTTCTGCGAATGTATTATTTAGGTGTCCTGAATGTTCTATGAATGCATTAAAAAGGCATGATGAAGGTGCACTTAATGTAAAGTGCTACCCAAGAATAAGCATGTCAGTCAGTTGCGTTATTTCAGTGTGAATAACCCGGTACAAAACCACAGGCGTCTCAGTCATTTGCATTGTCAGCAGACCTTAGAGTGCCTCACCTCATGCATTTCTATGCTATTCATTGTGGTTTTTGCATGTACAGTAATAGTCAACTCCAACTTCGATATTTTGGGCTTAAAAATAGTGCAAACCTTAGGATATATCTTAAAACATTTTTTTTTTAATTCTAACATAGACCATTATTTAATTTGACCATTTTTACTGGAATAATTAGTGAAGCCTCCTTCAGCAAGAAAAACACAACTGTGATGGCGCTCCCTGCCAGGTCTTATAACACTTGAACCAAGCAATGAAATACAAAGAATCACTTTTACAGGTGTGTTGGGAGTTGGGAGGGAGCAAAAATGTGGTCTGGGTGCCCTCAAAGACTGGGTAGAGAAACATTGGTCTAGCACAAAAACTAAATATTCACATTGTATGCTTACAAACGCAGTATAAATTGTTATATTACATTAAATTACACTAAAAACTGTAGTAGATAATGCATTTGAAGACACAGCCATTGTCTGTGCAGATACTGAAACTACTGCTATCTAGGGATTCCAGCTTCCTCAGCGACAGAGAATGAGTTGCCATCACCATAGAAACAGAAAAGTTTCATTTTTTTCTTCTGTTTTGTTGAGGGCTAGTACACAAGGTGATCTGCATCCCACCCAAACATTCTAGGGAAAATGTATCAGTTTCTTTGAAAAACCTTACTGTTAACCAGTCAGGGGTGAGTTTCCTGAAAATGATTAATCTTAGCGAATAACAAGATAACAAACGGTGTAGGTAGCAAATGAGTCAGATTCGAAAGGACTAATTTGGTTGAATTAGAGAAAGACTCACTAATTAACAATTAATCTTAAGTGCTAGATAACAAACTACTTAGCATTACGAAGCTTTTGGGAAATGTGCCCCAGGTCTGTAAAGCATTTTCATTGCTTCCATGTGGACAAGTGATGATCTAAAGAGTCTTGATATTCAATTAATTCCAAAGCATATGGGAACCACAAATGTATTATACTGTGGACGAATAAATATTTGACACATTCCAGTTACTGTTTTATCATCAACTTCAGGTTACAGCCTGGTCAAAGGTTCCTCCCCTTGGGTTTAATACCCAGGCTGTACAGCATGGGATACCCAGGCAGACAGTGATGCTCAGAATGTTGACAGAATCAGCCAGGAAAACCTTAATCTGGGTCTCCACTGAGCAACCACAACTCGTGTCTGGATGGGGGAAACGAGGCAAAAGAGAAAGAGAGGAGATTGGCTCGAATAGAAGGTGATGAGGATAAACAGATGGATGAATGAAGGGATGAATGAATATGATAAGAAAAGACAGATGGATGTAACATGGTGTGAGTTTTGGGTGATTCCAGCCAATGTTTAGTGAGGTGGAAAGTCTGAATGGGCCAATGATGGACAAAGGAAAGTTAAACTAAGAAAGAGAGAAAAACTGAGACAATGACCATCTTGCAACCAAGATCAGGGGTGTGTCAGCAGAAAGCTCCGTGATCACAACATCACACAGATTACTAGCTGTTTGTTTTGAATTTGTTCATTGTCCATTCTGAATGTAAGGAGCATGGCAAGGCTAGACTTATGCCTTAACAGTGATATTATGATAACAGAGAAGCGTAGGTCAAACACACTACAAAAGCTGTTGAATGCTAACACTGTGCCAGGGGAAAGCATTGTTTTCTGTTTACTGTGGAGTTATATTACGATCCTATAATTCAGTAATTAATTGATCACAAATTCATTATCAGGAAGCTGACACCAGACTCGAAAGTGTTAAGTTATCTTGTGCCTGTTTTCCTAGAAAGAATTGAAAATGTATTCATAAATTGTTCACAGTATTTCACAAAGCATTGTGGGTAATTAAAATTGTGATCTATATTGGTTTCAAAAAGTCACAGGTGTTTCACTTGAAGTACAGGAGTAATGTGTACAGTAGAGGGAGTCCTAGTGACAATGCGAGCAGCAGCATTCTGAGCCGGCTGAAGCTTAAGGAGGAGTTTCAGAGGGAGTCCTAGTGACAATGCGAGCAGCAGCATTCTGAGCCGGCTGAAGCTTAAGGAGGAGTTTCAGAGGGAGTCCTAGTGACAATGCGAGCAGCAGCATTCTGAGCCGGCTGAAGCTTAAGGAGGAGCTTGAGAGGGAGTCCTAGTGACAATGCGAGCAGCAGCATTCTGAGCTGGCTGAAGCTTAAGGAGGAGCTTGAGAGGGAGTCCAGACAAAATGGAATTACAGTAATCAATAAAGGATGTGACCAATGCATGTTTAAGAATGGCAGTGCTGAAAGGTATTAGAGATGAATGATGATTTACTGTATATTATGGAGGTGAAAATACCCACACTGAGTAATATTATGAATATGTGATCTAATAGACAAGGTATTGTCAAGGAAGTCACCCAACTGAGATACTACAGAGCCATCAACTGTCAGAGAGAGATTATCAAATTTGGCAAGAGTAGATTTAGAGGCTATGAAATAAGCCTCAGTTTTTAAGTTGAAGGAAATTGGGGGCAAACCAAATTTTAATCTCAATAGACACTCTGAAAGAAAAGTGGGTGGAATGACAGAATCAGGCTTAACAGATAAGTAGAGCTGTGTGTCATCTGTATAACAGTGAAACTGTATACCAAATTTCCAAAAAATATTTCCAAGAGGTAAAAGGTAAATGATAAATAAAAGAACACAAAACAGAACACTGTGGAACAGCCCAAGCAACTGGAAAAGTCTAAGATCTAAAAGTTTTTAACTGAACTGAGTACAACTCAAGAGGTAAAAGGTAAACCAAGTAAGGACAACATCAGTGATTCCAAGAGACACCAGTCCGTCTAACAAAACAGTATGAGACGTCAAAAGGCTGCACTCAAAGGCTGCACTCAAATGAAGGAACACCAATATGTTTAGAACCCAGTCGGCGGCCTTTAGTAAATAATTTGTCATTTTAATCAAAGCGGTTTCTGTGCCTATGAAATGGACAATGGAGAGTTACAATGACATAATTATATAAGGGCATCTTTATTGCGTATTTGATTACAAATAACAAGTACCTTGTTTCTTGTTACAAGATTACAAGTACCTTGTTTCACTAAGTTCTTAGTTTCTGTTTAAAATCTTGATTTTAAGACATCTACATTCAATTACACGGGATATCCAGCAAATAAGTAGACAAGTTAAGTCTAACTTGCTGTTAGTGCTACGTCTTAAATGCTGTCTTACCACAGTCAACAGGGAAGCTGAAGATCATAAATGGAGGATCAGAAAGAGAGATCACACTGAGATCTGGGAAACCAGAATCAATGACCAGGAAATGATTCTCTATGATCCTCTCTCTCTCTCTCTCTCTCTCTGTCTCTCAACAACAAAGAAAAGAATCTCAGCAAAAAGAAGATAAAAACCCGTTAGGACTCTCACAATGACACAGAATTATATTTCTATTTCATACAAATGGCTTACAGCCCCAGACTTCCTAGTCACAAAAAAGTAAATAAATACTGAAGTCCATTGGATGCAAGATGATTTTTCCTGCCTAGGTAAGGTACCTGCTATGGTGTTTGGCATGGAGATACTTCAAGGCTTGATCCTCTTAGCACCTCACGTTTTTAAAAAGATGGCACTATATATATAAACGTATGAATCCCAGCAAAGAAGGCAGGTGTACCTCAATCCCAGATTCGTATTCTGAAGCATCCAGTAGAGTCACTTTGAAGGGGACAGTCTTCGCCCGTTTTGATTTCCTCTGGGGGGATTTCGAGGCCTTGGTAGGAGTCGTTTTTTCCGAGGCATCATCCATGTCCCCGGTGTCGTCGAGCAGTTTGGCCTCGTGATCCTTCGGCGGAATTGAACTGACGTTAGACCTCAGACGCAATGTTACCGCGGGTGGATTTGCTAGGTGGCTCTAACAGTATGCCGCCACCCCTGGTGCCCCCCCACATCAATAAATGCGGTCGATTGATCCACCGGCTACCGCAGCCCCTGCCCCCTTAGTCTGGAGTTCCTACCCCACGGACTGATTAGCGGATTATTGACATTACATTGACAAGTACAAATACAGCTGGCCCCTGATGGCCACCCCAATCAAAGTTTTCTGCAGGCATCACTGAAGAAGCGTATCAAGCTGATTGATTTAAACGACACGGTGAACTGCCAATGTGAGGTTTCCAGTTGTATCGCAAAATAGCATTTTCTCTCGACAGCCCCATGTTTACGCATACTGATGAAGCGTGTGAATCGTAACAGCGAATCGTAACAGGCCGATATTCCCACCTACCTGATTGGTCCTCATGCCTTGTAACGCCTGTGAGTCACCAGCGGCTATCTTTGCCTCCGGGGGCGCCTCTGCGACGTTCTTATCTTCTGACTTCAGGCCTGTCACTGTTGTCATAGTAACTACGCACAATCCTGGAATAATTGGGAAGATAATAACCGTTTCAGTCCAGAAGAAAGTCAATGGGCTCACCTGTAGCATCGCCAACTCCATTAATGAATATCTGCAGTCAGAGCTGCGTGACGAAAGGGCCTACCCCTGACTGAAACTACCTGAGCATGAAATTATCAATGTGGCAGAAGTTTCACAGGCAAAAGAACTTCAAAAACATCCCGTTTATCTTGATGACCTACATCATCATCACGCTGCTAAAAATGGTTACTTAACAGAAGACTAAAAAGAAATTTTATAATTTGTTTATGTTTGTGTATCCGGAACGTGCTTAGGAGCTACCATAGCTCAGACCTATCAATTGTATCATAGCATTAACATCAAACCACCCTTCCAACATTTCTTGAGCTCTCAGTTTCTGTTTCATCCACAGCTGCATATCGCCCATAGAAATTTCGGTCTCTTCTGAAATATAACGGGACTGAATGCCATTCTTTCTGTGGTGGTTAAAGCGTCAAAAAATTACATCACAGAAATTCAACAGCAACGACTCTTACCAGAAATCATGACCCGGCAGAAGATACGAGGATGAGAACTCCAGCGATATCCTCTGCACAGTGATAAATTGGTGTGTGGAGTTCAGAAGAGAATAATTCCTACATTAAACTGCTTATTATAAAATCAGTGAATTATCTTGAGTAACCAGGTCACATTTCTGGTCGAGACAAACCCTTGCTGGTATTCCAGGGGAACTCCGGCTATTGCAAACACTTAGTGCATGTAAAATTGACCCCAGTTCTCCATTTGATTTGATCTTATATGTTTTTTGGTAGGGATTGTTCAGCTTGCCCTTAGACATACCTGCATCTGCTAAGCTCTCTCCTTTATCCTCACTGGCATATTGGACATACTCTATAAAGGCCGGTATTCAAAGAAACCCACCAATAGGAGTAAAAAGGTCTTGCCGTGTTTGAAAGCTGCCATGTTTGTATAGCTCTCGTTCCAGTGCTGCTTCACTTGTACCTGGGCAGTCACTGAAAGCCTAGATGTCTCCTCGATCGCTGTATGTCTGTTGTGTATTATCTGCCTCATTGCAGGTCATGTTGGACAAAAGTGTCTGCTAAATAAATAAAAGTAAATGCAATAAAAATGTCTGCAGTTTCCCGTTATTTAAAAAGAACCTGGAGGGAACTTTCCTGAATATGGGGAATGAGGGCGAGTCGAAACAGTGACGCTACACAGAATATCGTCATTAAGAAACTTCATTAATTGCATGTTTACAGTATCACAATACACAATGACAGTATAGTTACTGTCATTTCACACAAATGAAACATAAATGCATTTGTAGAACAATACAATACAAAGAACAGTTGATTAATATATTCAACAGTACACAACAAAGACTCCATGTAAGTAATCAGTACAAGTAGGTGCTGACGGAATTTGGTATATTATCGAAACGCTCGGTACGCCCCAAACAATTCGATACGCACACGTGAACCATAGTATTACAATAGGCTTGTCATTTTCTTACACATATCGGTGGAAATATAAAACAGTGATTTTTTCCCAAAAAGATACATAAAACTGGGGTGGTCTTATTTTTTGAGGGACAGAATTTAAATGTCATTATACAACAGCAGACGGTATAAATTATCAGCCTCCTGGCTTAAGGTAGCTGCATACTTCAAACATAATCAACGTCGTTTCAGCAATATGGCGTGATTCCTCACACTGTCGAAACTTGTCTGACAATGAGATGCTGTGTGGTTGGTTAGCAGCCAGCACGCTTTGTACTGCATAGCGCTTATCTTTAAATGGTGTAAACTAACATGTGTATTTCTGTTAATCATAAATGTCATGACTGTGTAATGTTTGCTGTGGAATGCATGCGTTTCGTTAGCGTGTAACCATCAGTATCATGTAAACTGCTGGCTTCCAGGTCTGGGCTGTTGCTAGTATTAAACCGACAGTGGCTCTTAATAAAGAGAATATTTCATTTTTAAAGAGATCTTCTTTAAGTTGGCCTGCTGCATCAAAAACATTCTCTGCTCTCTTGGGTTGTGGAGTTTGTAATATTGATTATCGATCAGTCTGCATTTACTGTGCTGCGATTGCCTGTGGCTGCTTTTCAACAGTGGTATGCGGTATGCCTAACTTTGTACATGTTCTTGTCATAATAAAGAGAAGAATAGCAGTAGTCTTGTTTCAGAGAGTGTTGATATGCTTATCTTTTTACAAAGAATCTCACCATAATGAAATTGGCATCTCATCAGGGTACCAACTTGATTTTGCACGTTGTGTTATTTTTACTTTTAATATTGCCTATACAAGTATGCAGCCCATTTATATAAAACAGAGAAGACAAACCACTTCTATGTTGTCAGAGCTTAGAGTAAATGCTAACACAGAATGCTTAGACAGGTAGGTCACATGATGTTACACTTATTTTTATTTTTTATTCCGCAGGTACTGTACCTTCTATGTACACTGTTAATTTGATATTGAACATAGAGCACCTACAGGTTATCCAAGTTAAGAAACGCTTTTATTTTTTATGCTTTTCCCTCCTTGATTTCATACAATAAAGACATAAATTTGGCCTACTTAGTCATGCAGCCATTTTTCTGAATGGAGAGTTGTTTAAGTACGCAGTGACGTGTTTTTATTTTCTTTTGGGCTAGATGATCACATTGTATGTTTTTTATCTGCATTTTAAAATCTTGGTTTAATCCTGGCTCTGCTATCAGAAGGCTGCACTGCGAGGCAGGCTGCTTCCCGGCTCAGAGTTTATAAAACAGCTGTACACAAGAACGAAAGAGCAAGGTAAAGCAGAAAACAGTGGCAGCAACCGAAAGCCAGGCAGGTAGAGGGCAGAAGCGACTTTCTAATGCCAGAGATGACTGTCAACTTATCCGGCAGTGCCTCATGAATCAGAGGATGACCTTAAGTGACCTACAAGAAGAATGGGAAACATTAAGTGGTGTGAAGTGCACTGCTAGGACAAGTTCACAACAGGCTCCTAGAAGCAGGACTGAAGACCCATAAAGCCAGGAAGAAGCCCTTCATTAATGAGAAACGGGGAAGAGCCAAGTTGAAATTTGCAAAAAAAAAAAATTTTAAATACCATCTATATTTTACACAGGCGCATACCCATAAACTGAGAAAGGAATGAAACTGAAAATCTTGCTGTGGTCTCTTAATTTTTTCCAAAGCTGTATACAGAAATGTAGGATACACCAAAGGACTTCTGTTTCCTTCTTGTACACCACCTCTGTGTTAGTTCTGCAAGTCTGCCATCTAAGTGCAACACAAGGTATTTGTAGGTCTTCATCCCCTCCATATTTTCACCGGTGCCGTTAACAGCAACAAGGGACAGCGGGGGTTTGACCACAATCCCCCTTTGATCTTGCTAATGTTGAGATACATATGGTTCTGTTTGCAGCACTCCACAAAGTCCTTCAAAGGATCCTGTATTCATCCTCCTGACTTGCACTGATACCCCCAACTGCTGCTGTGTCGTCAGAGAATTTCTGCAGGTGACATCAGTCGGTGTTGCAACTCCGTCTGAGATGTAAATAATGAAGAGGAAGGAGAATGATAGTGCCCTGTGGGTCCCTTGTGCTACTTGTGACCATGATTGACACACAGTTCATAAGCTACACAAACTGTGGTCTACAGATTAGATAGTGCATTATCTGGGCTACGGTGAACCTGTCCACCTGCACTGAATTTGGGTTCTCCAAAAGTAGCCTGGGTTGTATGGTATTGCGAACACCAGGCAAAATGCAGCAGGTACAGTGCTGTTTTGATCATGGGTTGGAGGTGAGCCAGGGTAAGGGTGTTCTCACAATAGTCGATCCTTACTGTGCCAAAGCACATTTGACTAGTGTGATCACTCCACACCATGCCCAGGTACATGAAGCGGGACAGAGCACAGTTAACCACACTCAAGCTCATTATACATCTAGCGTGATTGTTAGCCATGCCCACATATGCAAAACAGACATGATGTGTGACTGACATGCATACGGACATGCACACTATACAAGCACCGAACCCGAAAGGAATGGATTAGGTAGGCTGTACATATTGTGCCATTTTTTGTGCAGATAATATAAGTGCCTGTAAAGGTTACTGCAGTTTCTTCTGCTTTCTTTCGTTCATCTACTCAAGAAACATAAAAAAGAACTTGCTGCATTTTTGATTGATTATCTAGCTGCTTAAAACACAGTGTGACATAATAATCCAAGATGCTAGTCTGATGATGTTAATGTAACCTGTTTGCTATATTATAAGATCTTGCTATATTATAAGATCCCTTACATAAATCACTGACTTAAAACTAGGGAGATCATATTTAAATAGCTGACATTTTATTTTATATAGCATGAATGGTGCAATTCTGACATAGGGAATTACTGAGTTTTTGCAGTGGTTCAGGCATACTGAGTCCATGGTTCTAACTTGATAGTGAGCAATATATAGTGTTAGTGATGTCTGTAATAGAGTGATTAAAGAAATGTAATACTGAACAGTTTTCAAAAATGTGGTATCATGGTACCATTTCAGTACCATTATCCCATGCAACACTAGTCTGCATTAATAAACTTTGAGATATTTGGTAAAATACGTGCAGCACAAATAAATAAAAATTGCTGCAATGCATACATGATAAATCTATCTACAGTATGTCACTGTGCCCAAAACAACTCCAAATAAACTATAAAAGTAGGACATTGATCATGAATTACATTCTGCTGTGTGATAGATAGCACTTTCTTTCTTGTATTTTCTTCAACAACAATGATGATGAAATCAT
>JABFEB020000104.1:27571300-27582056 GCA_019775895.2 Stomatorhinus ivindoensis | reverse complement strand
TAAGTTTTCTAATTTCAATGGCAGGGTAAAAAATTTTAGCGAAACCCCCCCCCCCCCTTAATGCCGTACAGAATTAAGCTTTGAAAAAGTCTGATCTCAGCCTAACTGACTATTGTGGTTCTTGCAATGTAAAGAACAGCATGTATTGGTGATAATATCGCACATCACCCAGCTTTATAACATACTACAGCCATTTTTTGAATTCAGTACAAAACACCCGACCTCACGTCGTGATGTCATTCAGCGGTGGCACCGGTTTTTACGCCAGTGGAAAACCAACACAAAGAGGTACCATACGTTCGGGTTTAACACACTGGTACTGTCCCGGCTTCCCTCCATCAGTGTCCCGGTGGTCTGGTTGACACCTTTGATATTTTTCATCCCCCTTCACTATGATTCTGTCCCAGCTTGTCCTCCAGCTCCTTCCTGCGCTCTGCTTTGGCCTCTCTTATCCACGCAGTCAGCTCCCACTGTTCCCACTGCTCCCACTTCATTTCTTCCTTGTTTCCAGCCCTCAAGGCTGCATTTTTTCATTTGAGAACAACCTTCAGATCACTGGTAACCAATACTTATTGTCAAGAAAGCAGCAAACAATGGTTTTTGGTATAAGGGACTCCACACTGAAATGAATGCATCCAGAAATGCAGTCTGTTAGTCATCCAAATCCTCACCATATGGTTTGCATAGGACATCCCAGTCTATAGCCTCAAAACAGGCCTTCAAGGTCTCAAGGCGTCAATAGCTTCTGGTGATCATTTCCTCACTGTCATGGTATTAACTTGCTGCTGTTGTAGAAGCTTATAAAGTTGAAAGAGGGAAACCAGGGTAAAATTTTTGCTGAGTGAGGATGAGAGTCATGAAATTATATGGATCTCTAGCACTGGCAAACGGAAGGTCCAGTGTCCCATTTTCCAATGTTTTCCAACCGACAAACTGAGGAATATGGGTTCAGTTGCATTTAGGGAGACATGCTTAAAATCTCTAGAAATTACAGTGAAAGCACTGGGGTGCCAAGTCTAAGGCTCCAAACAGTCACATGCGTGACATCACACACTGCGTTGGGAACAGCCAAAGGAGGAATGTAAACGGCAAGTAGAACTTCAGGAGGACCTAGATTAGTACGCAAGGTAAAAAGACAGCTGTTGACCCTCTTTCTCTCATCTGATCTCCTCACCTGTGACTCTATCTCCACCCTTTTACTGTCATCTCCATTGCACTGATATAAGTGACCCAGGATCTCCACCTCTATGCTAGCTTCACTTTATGCTTCGACACTAGTAGTGAAGTCGAATTCATACTGCGCTTTTTCCGCATGACGTTACATTCTGTGTGTGGTTGTGCGCACGGACTGCATCCATACCACACGCAGACGGTGGCAGCGGGCGCATGTGTACAGCAATGGTACTCCACCATGCCAGCAGGGGGCAGAGGTATTGCAACAAACACAAATGCAAGCATGATGAGTTATAAATGCATGGGCCACACCTTCTATAGCTGCTTACCAAAAGACCAGAAATGCCCATAACTATCACTACAACAACTTACTTCTTCTTCTGCCACCTACTGGAAAAACAGGCAAATTCCTTGCACATGCGTAGTCAACGTGCACCGACACGCAAAAGGTCCGCCAGACCCAAAATCTGGGCTGCTGCACGCACACAATCAACATGGAAAACCGCGATAACAAAATTTACGCCTTTCACCCTGTATGCAGACTTTACCAGTATGAACTGTCCATAATGGACGACCTGAGCTCTGCTTGTGGAAAGAATGAGTGAACCTCCAAAAGGGGTAACTTCTGCAAAAGCCATTCAACGTAGTGCTACAAAAATGAAGAAAGTCAAACAAAAAACCAGAAGATACTACAGCACAAAAAAAAAAAACGTTATGCAAAGTGTGAAAACGCTTGCCCTGTACAGCCAAGTTAAGTCGTGCAACCAGGTGTATTGCAGACTCAAGCACCTGAATGAACTACTGCTCTTTCGAGGCCATTCAGAGAAAATAAGAAAGAGGAAGAGATGGGGAGGTACACGGCCTTCGTGGGGTTTTTTCGAAAGCGCGGGTTTTGGTATCCTCTCGGTCAAAAAGGAAATCTCCGTCTTCCTGCCCCACACTGTCACTGCCAGAACTGGACACACTCCAATAACCACAGAGGTGTCTATTTCACAGTCAAAAAGGACTTCCCCAAAGCTGCCCGCGTTTAGCTACCCCTCCAGGATCGGACACCAGGGTCGTTAACGAGCCGCATGTGCTGTGAAAGATTAAAATCACAGGATGGCCAGTGGCGTCACACCTCCTTCAATGTAACCTGCACTCCTTCAGCAAATATCTAACAACACTAAAAATGAAAAGCACAAAGTATAAACACCATATAAAAAATTTGAATCATGAACAGGAATAATTATCATTTTACTCAAGGGCAAAGATTTAGGGGAGTTTGGGGTTGATTTGGTCCCCGCCGATGTTGAAAGCAAACCTACACTCTTGATATTCTTCCTTTCTTCATCTTCCCCAGTTCACCCATGCACATTAAGCTACCTTCTTGCTACTCTGATATATCAGTCTTCAAGTTTCTCTTTTCAGACATGCAACATTATTCCAGCTTTATCTCAGTGCCGTCCCGCCTGATCTCTTGCCGAGCGATTGGATTGTTCCTTTTCCCTAACTATCAAAAACTCCACGGAGCTTTAATGCTTTGTAAAAACTGCAGCAGAAAACCAAATCGTCATAAAAACATTTTTTAAGGTCAGAATCTAGGCCATATCGCATTCACTCGCAACATCTATTTTCTTACTGTCTCTGATATTATTATGCTTTCAGAAGGATTCAAACCCCATGCAACAGATATTTGATTCAAACATTCAAGAGAGAGAGAGAATATCTGGAAATATTTTTGCTGTCAAATATTTCTCTCTACTTCTCAATCACATGTTCAAAATTCCTTCAAATGGAACACGGGATTTAAGGTTATTCTTGTCTTGTCCTTTACTTGTCATAATATTTGAACCATTGATGTGATTATTGGGACACATTGTGCCACTGACCCTATATCCTGTGGTTTTGTGTGTGTGTGTGTGTGTGTGTGTGTGTGTGTGTGTGTGTGTGCGTCTATTTAAATCGGTTTGTGTTGGTAAGCTTTGGCTACAGTATGCTGAGTCCCGGGGAGAATGCAAAGATGGATAAAGGGAAGCACTCAGCAGATGGTTTATCAGCCGACTGCCCAGAAGTGATTAACATGAGGCACTAAGTGCATGCATTCAACTTTCAAACGTTTGATAAAAGTGATGGAAATATACTTGTTTTCTAATATCCACATTCAGGTTTATATTAATAAGCAACCGGTAAACTTCCCAATCCACTGCACCACAGCTATTATAAAGGAGAAAAACTGACAGGAAGAGGACAGTCTTTTCCCGTTGGCAATAACTGGCATACAAAATACCCCCAGGCTGGGTTTTCAGAGGGACCTGTGGGGAAGGAGTTAGAGTCTGTCACTATTTAAAAAAACAAAAAAGCCAGTAATATCAGGGCCTACTAGTCTGAAGGATTTATTTTGAGCGGGACCATGCTACATTGTTTCATCCCAGGAGAGATTTTTGCTAATTACATTCATTATTTCCATTATTCATTAATTGTAGGTTAGCTTAATTTAAATAATACAACATTAAGTATTCTACTGATCAGAGGACTGCCAGTTATCAACTGGTTTTGTTACATTATAACTACCACTCAAAATTATCTGCGTTTAATGTAAGGCATTTTTAAACGATGTAAGCAACTCAAAAATAACAATTCTTATTTTTTAAGGAAGTCATAACATATACAATTCATATGTTTCTTAGGATAAGGAGACAGGTTGTACCATTGTACTTATAACTTTCAGTTTTCGATTTCTGCTAGGTAGGTCACTACCATTCTTACTGTTTTATTGAACAACTTATTGTGATGACGTTTAAGTGCATGTAAGATCACACTGTCATAAAAAACCGTGTTTTATCAGAGGAGAACAAACATGGGAGGATGCATTTATTCAAAGGTGAATGCATAAGGTATTTATAGTGAATTTGAATTGTAAGCGCGTTTATTTAATTGGAGTCACGTGATGGGTGTATCACCGGTACTCAAATAGGTTATATTATAATATAAAGAAACGAACAATTATCTATTTTAACGTTCGTCACATTAACTTTTTAAGCATAATTAGGTTTTATTTGCATTTCTGCACAGGACTTAAGCGACATTATGTGAAAAACTGTTTTAAGTGAATGGATTATTCACTTGATCTGAAAAGACGATGGACTCGATGATATTTTTCAGCAACCTCGGATTTTTATCAACTAGTTATAATTAGCTTTAGGTTAAGTTGAATGTATTCATATTGTGCATTCGTCTTATGTTAATTTGTCCATTTACATACACCAGCAGAAATGCACAGAGAACAATATTTGCAACCGTATCTATCCTTAGGACAGATCGCAATAATTGCTTTCTGAAGACAAAAACAGCATGCAAAAGAAAATGTACCTAACAGTTTCACGTGTGAAATTAATATCTGCTTTGATGAAAACATCACATCCTATGCTTCTGCTGTCTTGTTGCAGTGGTAAAAAAGACTCCATAGAGAATTCAACATGACATCAACATATCCAGGCCCCAGATAAAAGAATGCCTTTAAAATGCAAACGAATGTTATTTCAGAACTGTATCAATGTGTTTGTTGGTATAATTTACCTGAACCATTCAATCATTCGGGATGTCCTTTCGCTACAGGCTGTGGCAACACGCCCCTAGCATGGCACCGGTTACGGCACCACCATTCAATACAAAGACCGCAACGGGCTGTAGCGGCGTAAGCAAAGGCGACACACCTTAAACGCACGTATAACACACTACCAGGCTGTGACAAATTGCAGTACTCTCCACTTCGATTTTTGCGAAGCCGGAGACAAAGATTCGGCAGTGTAATGTTTACACATACCGGGTGTAAGCAGGGCGCAGGTTAATCTTTTCCAGGAAAAAGCGCCGCTTCGGACGTTCGATATACCGGCAGAAAATTGGTAAAATGCATCGCTGTAATATACTTACCTTGTCAGGTCTGGCTGTCAGCCTTTATTCCAGATGTGGACCATTGAGGTTACAGGCGAGAAAAGCAATCCCACGCCGCCACAACCTCCGCCCCGCCCCGCGCCGCTTCGCTTCTCTTTCGCAGGAGGCGGTCATGGAGGCGCGTGCAGGAGCTTGCGATCGGCGGAGGGAGGGGGAGAGGGCGCGCGTGCGGGGGGACAACGCAAGGAAAAAAAAATATATATATATATATATATATATATGTATATAGAAGCAGAACGGATTGCAACTTTATAATGTAAATGTGTGTACGTTTTGTAATGCCTCTATTGACAGATGATTGCGATCGCTTTTATTAATTGCTACAGAATGGTGTAATTATGGTTTTGCAACAGATATGAATGAAGGATTAGCCTACATGAATGAAGACTTACCTTTTTTCTTTACTGCAGTGCCACATACGAAAACGACCCAGATCGTCTCAATCAGACCCTGTTTCAATGATTCAAAAAACGCAGAATTGCTGGCCAATTCAATCTCGTATATTTACAGCGTATTTGTTCGTTAAACGATGTAATGTCGATGTAGACGGGCGATAGATATGCCAATTCATTATTCATTTATTTGCTTATGGTACGCGCCCTTTCAGTGATCAATTTGCATAGACTTTTACAGTATAATTTTTCACTGAGACATTATATGTATGCATTTTATGTTATTTTGTTGTTTAGAAAAGGAATATAAAACTGGCAATTTAAACACTAAACCTACCTCCAATGAAAATATATGCCTGCATATTTTATTAATAACATTTTATTAAATTAAACATGTCTATCATTTGTATTCTCCTTGGCCCTCAAAAGCATTAGTACCCTTGGTGAAAAATGACCAAAAAAGGATATGAAAGTAATATTATTCATTAGCTACATTTTACACTCGGATTTTGAAAGAAATCCAACCTTCCTCGGAGGTAAATTTATCTAAAGAAAACATTTTTTTTTTTTTATCAACTTTTTCTCAATACATTCCTATCACAATTATCGGTATTTAGCATTTAGCATTCTAAGCACCGCCCCTTTTGTCATGACAATAACAGCGAGAGTTACGCTGGCGGAGGTGGGAGAGCATGTTCCAAGTGTACTGAAATCATTTCTCCTTAAAAAACCTCTGCAGATCCCTGCGAGTCCTGGGACCTTGTAATGTCCATACAACATTTAATAAGCACGAGGAAGCTGAGAACTGCAAGTATCGCTCTGCTTATTAATAAGGCAACATATTTAAACATCTATATCCAGATTCCTTGCTAACCAAGTCGTGTACCATAGCGCGCGATAGGGTTTTCAATAACGTAGGTTCTTCTGTAACCAATCTGCAGCATTTCTGTTTAAACAGTAACTCCACACATTACATCTCCCCCCCCCCCCCCCCCAAAGATACATCCATCCACTTGCTGTATCCACGTGTCCTATTTAGGATTGTGTAACCCTTGAATAGTCGGCTCAGTGCTAACGGAATCGGAAGTCAAAAGTTTATTTTAACAGCCATGGGGTGCCAACCCATTGTAGGGTGTACACACCATTCATAACTACGGACAGTTTGGCAACTCCAATTCACCTCAGCAGTTTTTGGATTGAGGTGGGGGGGTGGAAATTGGGGAGGGGGCATGGAGGAAACCCCATGTGGACACGAAGAGAGACTCAAGCCACGGTCCCTTGCGAAGCGAGGCAGTGCAAATCAGGCCGCTGGCCCAGCACTTTTACTTTATTAATCCTTGCATAACTCTTGAATAGGTAGCTCAACTGTAATACATCCTACTGCAAACACAATCTACATACACAAAAAAAATAATTTTATCTGCTATGGTCAATATTCATTCCTGAACGTTTCTGGACTTTTACTCACAATATCCCATACATCAATATATGCCTTGTGAAATTTGCATGCCTTGTAGTGCGTATTATTTCCATCTCTCACCGAAACATTATAAATACAGCCTCAGAACTGGTTTGCTCACTCTGCCTGGACAAGTGATTGTAACCTGTTTGGATATAGCCCTGTTTGCTTGGCCAGTTTCAGTCCCTGTCATTTCTTAGTCATTCACGTGTCACATCCCTTGCTCAGCTATGGCTATCGGTCCCGCAGATGATCCACTTTAAATACAAAGCTCTGTTATCATATGCACATGTACAGTTTTTTAACCTTAAGATTATTTCCTATATTGGTATTTTTACATTTTAGTTATATTTTACTTAGTAACTACTTTAGTTTATTGTAAGATTCTTTTAATTGTAGACTCAGGGTACATTTCACTACATGTTGTACTTGTATAACCATGTATGTGACGAATAAAGTATCTTGTATCTTGTATCTATTAGGTGACACCAATTCCTCCTGTATTTTGCTCCTTGGGTCACCTCTACAGTAAGAGGGCTTCAGGTCAAACTGGGCCCTTGTATAACCATTGGTGTCCCCAACTTCCACTGGTCATTAGGTTTCATGTATGCAGTGTCCCGCAGGCTCATGTGACCTTACTGGGGCCTCCACCACAACAGGGCCAGTATTTTATGAGATCGGCCCATGGTGGAAAATAAAATGCCTGGTTTTGAACAAATACTGGAATTGATTTGCCCCATATTTTCATGTCCAGACCAAAATGCAATTTAATCTGGATCCCAAATCTAACCCTCCACCCTGGTCAACAACTGCACCGCCATTGAAAATTGTCGGGGGCCCAGCAGCCTCGAACCCTAACACACTGGGAGTTTCCTGACAGTGCTCCCGTGTTCCTGGTTGGCCTCACTACTTTCCTGCCTGGTTGGTTTGGATCTAAGTTCTCTGGTAAGATAGGCAATGTTTCCAAGTCTGCCGGCCCATCAGAAGCTCCAGTGTAAGGGGTGGTGTGGCTCCGTATATCAACGGCACTGGGATGGGGTCTTTCTGCTTGAGAATCTCTTTTGCAATCTGTACAGCCCTCTCAGCTTGCCCATTTCTCTGAGCATCGTGTGGACTGCAGGTGATACGGATGAAGTCCTACTCTCTGATGAAGTCCTCGAATTCCTCTGGGACTAGGTAAGAACCGTTATCGGACACTGTCACCGCAGGGATGCCAAGATGTGCAAACATGGCTTTAAGCTTCCCAACAATCTGCCCACTGGATGCCGTAGATAAGTGAAGAATCTTTAAAAACCTGGAATAGTAGTTTGACACTAGCGAGTGGGACTGTCCCTTATGCTGAGATGGATCGATTGTCCCATTCTGCTAGGGTCCAGCAGGTAGAGTGCTCCTCATTAACGGCTCCTGCCTTGCTGCGCTTCTCCTCACTTCACGTAACTTCTGAACTCTGAACTATTGTTACGATATCTTTTGTGATTTTGGGCTGGTTTGTCCTTTTTCCACATTTCACTCACCCTTCATTCGCCATCATGAATCCTTTCCAGTATTTCATTCCTTATATTTGCAGGTATCACAATACAGATGCTGCCCAGGTTAAATTATTTCAACTTTTATGATTGGATAAATGTTTTTCCACTTTCAGTACATTATTCAGTAAATTACATGAGATATTCAGCATTTTATTATAAAATAGCTTTTGTGTTAATAACTTCACCCAGCTGTAATCTGATGAAAGTGTTCTAAGCATGTTTTAAAGGCAGGCTGGGCTAGGCTATGATGATTGACGGGTTAGGTTTACCGTATTAAAATACGTTTTCGCCTTACGATAGGTTTATCGGAATGTAACCCCATCGTAACTTGAGGGAGAGGCTGTACAATTTCCTCTGACCACTAAGCAATGTGCCTTTGGCACCTTGTACGTGATTGTACTCATTCACACCTAGAGGTCCTTCCCCCTCAGGCTCTGTCCATCCATGCTAAATGAAATGCTAAATGAAGCACAGTACTTACTGGAGCTGTTGATCAGTGTCTTTGTTGTCTTTGGTTTTCTGCAGTGCGGGGAAGCTGGAAGCTGACTCATTCTACATGTGCTGCCATGCTGTCTCTCCTGCAGGATCATCCCTGAAATACTGCTGGAAGCCCCTGGAGGGACCATCAGCCACAGCTGGCGCCCCCCCGGGTGCATAGGATGCCACTGCACTGAAGCATATGAACCTCATTAGCAGACACTGACATCTCACTGGGACTTTTTCTAGACATTTGCAGTGTATCAGAGGGACCAGATGTTTGTGGCCAGTTGGAAACAGTCTTGCCCGCACGCGTAGTACTTAAAATGTTCACATGGCCAAACACTGGCATCGCATTCCTTCTAGATTTGTCTGAAATGGGTCTCAGCATCACTTAGCCGTCTCAAACACTTAGCTACTGGTGTCCAATGCTCACCAAGCACTCACTGGAGTAAGATTCCAGAATCCTAAACTGCTGCCATAAGCTAACATCACCATAACTATCTTGGGGTTCTACAAAGAAAGCAAGGTGCTGAAGTCTGTGGGGTTTTCAGCCTCTGGAAGGCCGCTATGCCACTCGCTTTTTCAGCAGCTCATACAGCAGTCGGCCTTTGCTGGAGATGACTGGCATATATTTTGCCAAATTATTAACCATTCCCAAAAAACCTCTTCAACTCTGCGGTATTTTGTGGTTGTGGGGATTTCTCTATACCAGCCACCTCTCCTGGATTAGGTTTGATGATTTTGCCCTGGGAAACTGATTTCTTTCTGTCTGACCTTGTATGAGGCCTGTGGCCTCAGTCACTATTCTGCTGAGGAGGGGGCCAGAACCAGCAATCGTCTGATCTGGGGCACAGAGGCTTAGCGCACTGTGCGACACCACAGCTCCGAAATGAGGGATGAAAGTGGTCAGCTTGTGGCTTGCCACGAGAAGAGATGTTCGTCATAAGCTGATAGCAGCATCCAGTGCTGTGAATACTTTTCAGAATCACTGCATTCTTTCCTCCATTGTTGGAAGCGCATAGTTCTCTCCCTTAACTGCACGATTTAATCTCCTGAGATCTAAACAGCACCAGCCGTCTTTTATGTTAGGCTTGAAAACCGGCACTGTGAATGCGCACCACTCCATGGCTGAGTCACTTTTTCGATGATGCCTTTCTCCAAGGGCCGCTCAGTTCTAACAAGTGACACCAGAGATGATGGAATGTAATGCGCAGTGGAATCCGCCTAGCCATGTGCACTGCGTAGTGGTGAGCTTCTGCTTTGAGTACCAGCAGCCCTGATGTTCCACACTTCAAATGCCCTTGATCCACATGCTTGGCTTGGCCCATGCTGATTACTAAATGGCAACTTATGAAACTGCAGTTGTTCCCTTTTATCACATATATGGGGAGATGGTATTTCTAATCTCTGTATTCAGAATTAGCACTGAACCATCTTACATTTCAGCTTATTCTCAACTCAATAATCTATTTATTCGGGCTTGCCTCATCACTTACCTCCCCCACGAACTCATGTTTAAAGTCCTCGTGATGTTACTCACAGTGTTAATGCGATGCATGCACCCATGCCCTTCTACCCTCCTTTGCTGCTCTATTTGCACACACATCCAAGAATTGGGCATTTCTTTCTATCAGCATGCTGTGTACCTTTCATTGCTTTTACCTTATATCTCTTTATCCCAGAGGTGTTTATCCATTTTACACCAAACTCACAATTATCCTACAGTACATACAGCACCCTGACATACACCTCTGTTCTACAGTACATACAGCACCCTGACATTCACCACT
>JABFEB020000104.1:27544841-27571200 GCA_019775895.2 Stomatorhinus ivindoensis | reverse complement strand
GCTCTACAGTACATACAGCACCCTGACATACACCTCTGCTCTACAGTACATACAGCACCCTGACATACACCTCTGCTCTACAGTACATACAGCACCCTGACATACACCTCTGCTTTCTCTCCCAGTAGTTAGTTTCTCTGGTAAAATCCCACTCTTTTGTGTATTAAATTTTCTCTTAGAATGGGGTATTCGTCAAATTCCTTGCAACACGCTATCACAATTTGTCGCTAAGTACAAATTATGAACAAAAATAATTGCTACTCGAGATAAAAGATTGTTACTTAATTGCCATGACAATAACAGTGAGAGTTCTCTTAAAATGTGGCAGAGGATGATTGATGATGATGAACAAACATGAGATCAGTGTTTCACTTGTGTTATTCATGAATTGTTCCTTCAGTAGTTCACAAAGGTTTACAGAGTTAAGATATAGTAACAAATACAGTAACTACTTGTGAAAAAACATGTGCCACAATTCAGTAATGATGAATCAAGGTGAGATCAGTATGTAACTAATATTAATGCATATAATAAGTAATAGCATAATATTATATCTATGGACAATATGAATATCATTCATTGAGTCTGAGAAAGTAGTTTTGACTCAGGTGAAAGCAAGACTGCCCCAAGTGCAAAGGAGAGAGTTGGTATAGGGGGGAAAGTGCTTAACAATTTAAAGGGAAAGGATTAATTTTGGGAGAAGAGGAATGGAGCCAAATTAAATATTGGGGTCACACATCCCCCCATCTCCCTTAATCCCTATGCTCCTGGACTCTCCCATTCAATCCAAATAATTATATGATAGTATTACTTTATTCATCTCCATTGGGAATTCTGGGTTTTTTCCCACGTATTTCTTCTTACTCTCCATGGGACACATAGTCATATACAGGTAAGAGCAAGTTTTGAGGTCAGAACACAGGGTCAGCACCCCTAGAGCAGTTGAGGTTAAGGGCCTTGCTCAGGGGCCCAATGGTGGGGTTAAGGGCCTTGCTCAGGGGCCCAATGGTGGGGTTAAGGGCCTTGCTCAGGGGCCCAATGGTGGTTTCACTCCACTGCTCACTAGATTTAATCCAACAACTTTCCAATCACAGGCACAGATTTCTTGTCCACAGTGCCACTCAGTGCCACTCAGCAGCCCGATATGATATGCAGTTAAATAATAAAAATTAATCAACATAAGCACATGTTCTACAGTACCAATTTTTCAGATGATCTATAGAACCAGATACCTATAAAAGCATTTAATAATTAAACCACGTTAACGAGCATACTAAAATTATGTTAAGCCTAGTGAACTATTACCAGCATTTTGAGGTAATTATACATATTACTTAAAGCACTTGAAAAGCAGTTCAGGTAAGCTACGTTCCTACTGAAACAACCGAACCAGCCAGATTATGGGATGTGAATAAACACCAGGTCAGTACATTGTGCCCACAGTGGGTTTAAATATATATCACATTGACAGAATGCAAAATGATCCCACATTTATAATTTACAGTGGTTCAACTGGTAAAAGTTTGGATTCTCTGCTGCTCATGGGGGGTGAAGGAAAAGCTTTCTGAGTGATTTGCTGTCAACATCAGGTTCAACAAATGAAAGGCCTGGGCAAGTAGACGTATCTGCCAGCACATTCTGCTGCTAGCGAAAAGGAGAGGCAAGAAGATAAACACAGACTCACATTCACATTCATGCAGGGTATTCAGGATATATCTTCACATTAAATCTGTCAAACAATGTAGACTGGAGAAGTCCTAGATTGAAAAGAGACTCACAGTCTTTCATTTGAGCCCAGCTACTTGACATACTTAGTGCTCCAGGAACAGCTCATCGTATAAATTACATAATGGAGAAGGAAAATAACACTCAATGCTCTGTGACCTTGGTCTACAATATTTTTCTAATTCTGATTTAAGCAAAGTTTGCCTGCTAAAATTGAAAAAAAAAAAAACACTATAAAGTTTGTCGGCAACTTACGACCTATGTGAGTTATAACTGCTCCCAGACTGCAGATATCTGGCCTCCACTGCGCTGCGTCTGGCAGAGCAAGTGTCCGACGGTTTCCACCCTAACTGCCAGCAGCAGTGAATTAAGAAAATGGTGATTAAAAAGGTTAACAGCTTCAACTCTTCTGGGAAAGCTGTCCATAATGTTTAGGAGTGTGTTTATAGGGATTTTTGACCATTCTCCCATGAGAGCATTGGTGAGGTCAGACACTGATGTTGGTCGAGAAGGCCTGGCTCACAACTACATTCTAATTCATCCCAAAGGTGTTCTATTAGGTTGAGGTTGGGGCTCTGTGCATGCCAGTGACGTTCCTCCACACCAGACTCGCTCATCTATGTCCTTATGGACCTTGCTTTGTACACTGGTATGCAGTCATGTTGGAACAAGAAGGGGCCGTTCCCAAACTGTCCACACAAAGTAGGGAGCATGAAATTGTGCAAAATGGCTTTGAATGCAGCAGCTAAGGGGCCAAGCCCAACCCCTGAAAACCCCCACAACATAATCCCCCCCTCCTCCAAACTTTACACAATTCAGTCAGGCAAGTACCGTTCAACTGGCAACTGCCAAACCCAGACTCATCCATTGGCTTGCCAGATAGAGAAGCATGATTCGTCACTTCACAGAACAATTCTCCACTGCTCTACAGTCCAGTGGCAGCGTGCTATACACCACTGCATCCGACGCTTTGCGGTGCACCTGGTGATGTAAGGCTTGGATGCAGCTGCTCGGCCATGGAAACCTATTCCATGAAGCTCTCTATGCACTGTTCCTGAGCTAATCTGAAGGCCACATGAAGTTTAGAGGTCTGTAGCTATTAACTGTGTGCCTCAGCATGCGCTGTCCCGCTCTGTGATTTTACATGGCCTACCACTTTGTGCCTGTATTGCTGTTGTTCCCAATTGCGTCCGCTTTGTTATAATACTACTATCAGGTGACTGTGGAATATTTAGTAGCGAGGAAATTTAATGAATGGACTTATTGCACAGTTGGCATCCTATCATGGTATCACACTTGAATTCACTGAGCTCCTGAGAGTTACCCATTCTTTTGCAAATGATTGTAGAAGCAGCCTGCATGCCTAGGTGCTTGATTTTATACACCTGTGGCTAGGGAAGTGATTGGAGCACCTGAATTCATTGATGTGGAGGGGTGTCCCAATACTCTCGGCAATATAGTGTACATGTAATAGCTTTTGCATATAAAATAAAGGGCTGAACTATGACCAAATGGAAACCAATCACGGTTGTAAATCAACAACAACCCGCATATAGGATTTCCTATAGAATTATTTTGCTATATAGGTACATCCATCCATTTTTCTGCCTTCTGTCCTGCTCGGGATCATAGCGGGGTCCAAGGTCTCTTCACACCAGCACTGCTCACACGGCTGGAGGCACACTGACACAGAGCATAAACCTGCTAAATAGGTAAATATCCACCCTACACAGGGTACCAGTGCTTCACTGGTACACACAATTATAGGGTACAGGAAGACGCCAGGTAACTGAAAGGAGGAAATATGCACAGCACAGGAAGGACATGCCAGCTCCACAGTCCTGCAGGTATGAGGCAGCAGTGCTACCTACTCAGCCATATTACTACTATTACCTTCATCCTTTTGATGTTGTCAGTGTAAAAGCATCTTATGTGTATAAGGATCTGTATCCAATAAGACAGACACGATTATACAGGCACTCCCCATGTTACCAATGATATCTGTTCCCTAAGTCTGTCTCGAATTTGTAGGTAAGCCGGAAAATAATGACAATACATATTGAAAACAATAATGATACAGTAACAATTAAAGTAACTACATATGGTACTTTAATATAGCTCAAGCTGATGAACTGCTGAAGGTCAATGTTTTCATGAGCATCACAAAGTAGTCTGTGCATTTGTTATCATGAACCATTATATTTAACCGAAATTTTTTATATAATGAGAAACAGACTCCTGCCTGTATGTATATTTTCCTAACTGCTGCCCAACTATGGATGCAGGCAAAATATGTGAGCTACATGCAGCAGATGAGGACCCCAATGACCCCAATGACTGCAGGCATGTGTCAGTCAGCTGCCTCACACACAGAGACCCCTACCCTTCTGCCTAAGAGAGATGATGGCATTTCTAACAAAGCACATGCTAAACTTCCTTATTTTTGCTGCAAAGAGCCGAGTGGAGCAGCAGGAACCAGGAATCAAGGAATCAAGGAACATGTAAAAATTTACAAACGAGAGGAGGCCATTCAGCCCAACAAGCTCGTTTGGGGAGAATTTAACTAAGAGCTCAGAGTTGTTAAAATCTTATCTAGCTCTGATTTAAAGGAACCCATGGTTTTAGCTTGCACTAGCAGGAAGAATATTCCATACTCTAACTACATGCTGCGTAAAGAAGTGTTTTCTCAAATTCAATTTAAAATGCTCTCCCGGTAATTTCCACCTATGACCACGAGTCATTTGGCTGAACAGCATCGAGAGCTGTTAGAATCTTTTACCAGGATCATGTCCCCCCTTAATCTCCTATTTGCGCGAGGCTGAACCTCTCCTCATAAGACATTCCTCTAAGACCAGGAATCATTCTTGTAGCCCTACAAGGCAGCAATGTCCTTTTAAAGGTATGATGCACACAGTATTCGAGGTGGGGTCTTATCAAGGAATTGTATAATCGTAGCATCACCTCCCTAAGCACAAAGCATTTATCATAAGTATGACAGGGCTGAGAGCCGCATTATTTGCTAACCATTCTTTCCATTGAAACATTTACTCCCACTTGTAGAAGTTTTACTTCTGGAGAATTTTGATCTATTTTGATATCTTTCAGAACATCACATGCTCATTTCTCACGGAATAAAGACCTCCCAGCATTTAAGTTCTTTATGTTAATCCTTACCGATCAGGATAAGAAGCTACTCACCAGCTTTGTAACGGGTCTTATAACCATCATTTTATATAATATGTATGATGTATGTGGGTCAGAGGGTTAATCCTCTCTGCCTGTGAGAAGAAGGTCACCAGCTCAAGTCTTGGCTTCAGCAGAGTAGCCGCATTTCTGTTGGGCCCTTGAGTAAGGGAAGGGCGTTAGGTAAACGGCCTGACCCTGCACTCAGACCCCACATTTCAACTCCATTTGTATATTTGTGTGTCCATTACAAAGAAGAGCAATATGGGTTTTATGAAAGCAAGCATTCCAACATACCTGTACTCATACTTGTAAAAACGGCAAGTAAAGCATCATTTCATTTAGCATAGTTTACCTTTAGTATTATGTATTTGTGCATTCCATCAAGGTTACTAAACAAATCTTAACAGAATTAGCCTAGCTTGAATTAGTGCTGACTCAAACTGAAAGCTAAAGCAGTCCAACTGAAACGGTTCAGCCACACCTTGTTGACGTTAACTCGAGCAAAGCTTGTTAAAGCCTTCATTGTGCACAAACACCAGACACTTAAGCAGCGCTGAACAAACGATTGCCGGTATGAGCAATGACTTCACAACTGGAAGAGCATCTAACCGATAGTCAGAGTTTCTGGTATAAACCCCTGAAAAACAACCCCATACCATTATCCCTCCTCCGGCAAACTTTATAGTTGGTACACTGCAGTCAGGTAAGTGACATTTTCCTAGCATCTGTCAAACCGTCTTGTCCATCAGACTGCCACACAGAGAAGTGTGATTCACACTTCACAGAACAAGGTTCCACTGCTCCAGAGTCCAGTGGCTGGATGCTTTAAACCACTCAATCCGACACCTGGCATTTTGCTTGGTGACGTGAGGCTTTAATACCACTGCTTGGCCCATTCCATGAAGCTCCCAGTGCACAGTTTCTGCACTGGGGTTAATGCCAGAGGAAGTTTGGAACTCTGCAGTTGCTGAGTCAACGGAGCGTTGGCGACTTTTACACACTACGCACCCCAGCACTTGGCGACCCCACTGTCACCTTACGTGGCCTGCCACTTCATGGCTGACGAATGTTCATTTATGTAGCATATTCTCACAACGCCCAAAGTGCTTTACGGAAGCCATGGAGAGCCAGTTTAACAGCACCACCATGTAGCCCCCACCTGGATGATGCGACGGCAGTTATTCTGCACCAGGACGCTCACCACACGGTAGCTAAGGCGGTGAAGGGGCAGGAGAGAATTCACGAGTCTGATATAGGGATAATAAGACGCCAGATTTGAAAGGGCCACAGTGGGCAATTTAGCCAGGGCATCGGGGTAGCACCCCTACTCCAATTAGAGTAAAATTTGGCTAGCTAAAGCATTGAAGAGCAATGAATTTTAATGAAGACAGAATGATAGTATAAATATTGTTTAACCTCTGACCGAAGCTGCCAGTACTCCCCATAAATAGCTTATTTATCTGAATTCTTTCTTAAATTATACAGAAATATTAACAGATAAGTGTTTTGTGTAGAGTTATCACCATAATTATTATGCTTAATCCTTAACTGATGCATTTACCATAGCAAACGTATTCATTAATGGACCCGCACATTTTAATAGAGTAACACCAGTAAAATGCCTTGCTGATGAGCTCACGAGCAGAGTGACTGCTAAAAACTGAGCATTTCGATTTAGGTTATGAATCCATGTTTAACCACCATGTAATCATTTCTATTGTTTGAGGAACAAATAAGATCATGTGGTTCACAGGGATTCGTGAATCAAGTAAGGAAGACAGGAGCGTCAGGTCAGCCAATAAAGCATCCCCGTGGCTGAGACTGCGTCAGATCCGACTGTGTACAGCCTAACGACAAGGCAGTCAGGCAACAGACGTTTGCCTTCATCAATGTTAGCATCCGTGCTGCACAGGACCCGCCCTCTTGCAGGTGCTCTAGAGGGGACAGAATGCCAGCAAAGGGTTCCACCCCACCAACCACGGGCCCTTTCTAATAACACGAAGGTCCTCCACATCCAAGTCTGTGATAGACAGTGGTATGGAAAGGCAAGGAAGCGGGTGACGAATGGTCAGCCTACCGTTAATGGCGGCACCAACTCCGCCGTTTTGCACGCATTCTCTGCTATAATGTACAAGCACACAAGCAAGATTAATGATGATCTGTTCCAGCAGAGGAGTCCTTAGTTCAGCACCCCACACATATTGTGGAAATTAACCAGATGCAATATTCATATTCAAGCCGGCAGCCTAATAAATACATGGCGGATTGTACTCAGATTCTGTGTCATGGCTTGCAGACAAGTTCTTACCAAATGAATTATTTCTGTGCTTGGCTGACACCGTTTTGCAAAACTACTTACTGCTCTACCACATTCAAAAACATTATGCAATTCTAAAAAATATTCACAAGCTTGACTTAACCTGCTCTTCGTCAGATAAGAGTATTTCACCAAAAGGTGCAAGGTCTCAAAGGGCTCGTTCTCGTAGGGAGTTAAATCCTAAGGTCAGTCATTCAAGTGTATTAGTAATCACAGCCCAACACATACTTTATAGGATCATGTATTGTAAAGAGTAGAAAATATGTTGTAATATGTAATTAGTGCGTTATTAAATCAACATACATGTGATGAGGTACAGGACAGTGACTCACAGGTAGCACTGAATTTTAATTCTGTCCCTGCACTGTGTCTTATCTACTAGATAATCGTGGCACTTGCAGCAATCCAAAAAAATTGGACTGGAGGAATCCATAATGGTGGTTTCTAAATGTCCCATAAATTGTGTATGCTCAGTGACGGAGTAGCATCCAGCGCCTTGTGGTCTCCTCTTCTTGAGATAGGCTCCGGGTTAACACTGGAACTCTGTACTGGATACAGAAGATGGTTGGAGGTCTGGCGTATAGCGAGGGGTGAAAAGGCATCATCATTACATCACAGTAACTCTTGATGATGGGGAGTTCGCTAGCAAAGGACGAAATACCCGCATAATGCCAATATATCACAGGCCATTCACACATATAGAATAGTTGTACTGTACTTTATTCATCGTTATGTGGCAAAAGGGTCATTTTTAATATCCCACCTTGCTTTCTGTGAGACAGACACACACACACAAGATCAGGTTGTGGGTCAGAGCCCAGAGTTAGCCAGTCTCTGGTCAAAGGTCCAACAGTGACAGGTTTACTCAGCCGACTACAGGATTCGGACCTACAAATAGGTGCTGCCCTCTACTGGATAGAAAAACAAAAAATAACAATGGTATACACCATGTCTACTGAAACTTACTAAATGTCATTGTTGAGAATAACATAGCTTTCCCATTATGCCATAGGAAGATTAGACTAGAGTGGGTGGCACAGATAGATAGATGACAGATAGACAGAGAATTTACTATGGTCTTCAGGTACTGACGTGACAGGAGGTTTTGAATCACCTGTCCTGCCCATTTGCACCCCATTTTGTATGAACTCTGGATGCATATTGTGTGTTAGTGTCACAGTATGTTTACCCTGCAGCTTCTTCTCCAGTAACATTATCTATTACAACAGCCTGTCTGCTCCCATGTGAAATAAATAATTATTTCCCCACACTCTGCACCCTTTTGACCTGTTAGCACTGATCATGACACAAGTACACAGTACTTGTAGTGGTGTGTTGGACGTTTTTCCAAGAAGAAAAGCTCTGAATGGCATTTGAATTCAACCTGGTGTTCAGGAAACCACTCCAGTTTAGCAGTGTACATGGGGACGATATCATCTAGGAACTTGAGAACGTCAGGCAGCCTAGGCCAAGGGGACATCCTGATGCTGTAAAAAGGTCAGGATTGCTTGGCTGTTATACAGCCATGCGTCAAATGACTGCCATGCATTGGCGATCCTTACTAACAAACAAACTGTGGTCTGACGGCATCCTTAGGCTTTCTGGAACCCTTAAGTCTGCCTGCATACAGGAAATGGGGCAAAAGAGCACTCCAGGGTTTGAGCTCCATCTACCTGGTCTTTTCACGTTGGCTATGCATACATACGATATTCAAGCAGGAGCCCTGCCATTAATTCCAGCTTAGTGAAGCTCACAACACAATTTAAAAGTCTAGGTAATAAGTACATAACTACATAACTACACCCCCAAACGTAACATACACCAGCCCACTTTCAAGCCCAATAGACACAGAGCCCGAACAAGAGTATCATTTGTTGAATGAGAAACAAATTAATTAAAATGTTCTTGTTAGTCAGGTATTTAATAGAGGATAAATGCACGTAAACGCTATTAACGTGCCTTTTTAATTACAAAGCAGCGTTTACTCACTTGCCATTAAGTAATTTAAAAAGTCTGAATCAAATATGTATCACGTCATTCACTGTGCTAGCCTGAACAGCACACCACACTAAAATAATAAGTAATAAAATTGACTGCTTATTGCAATTCACAAGTCACCTGATCATGAATAGGAAAGATATTTTAGTCATGTTTCCTCTGTGGAAACTATCCCACATCACTAAAAAGGCTGCATATCCGACGTCAGCGTACTCGCAATTCAGCCATACGCTTTTGTTTATAGGAGTCAAATCAGGCATTTTCACATTTTCTTGATCCATTAATTAGTGCCAAATTATCATATCATATGAATAGCAATATTCACAAATGGGTGAATTAGCATTGCTTCCTGACTCAGTGACTCTTGTTCATTATTTCACTCACAAAGCTGTAAAACATATTTAGATTTATTTATTTTTTTGGAAAAGCAGTTAATTTAGTTTTTAAAACAGTTTGGCGAGATTTCAGTTTTATCCTGCATGTAGCATTGCCAGCTTCCATGGGTTAAAAAAAATACTGGTGTCTAAATCACATCCTGAGCACATAAAATCAGACGTCCGTTGACATTTTAAGCATTTGATGAGGCAAATTTCTTTACTCCACTATCACTGAGAGGCTGCCATTTTTAGTGAATTGTTCTGATGCTCCAAGTTGGTCATGTGATCAGCTGCTAGCATTCCAGCTGTTCTGATCTCAGAAAGTTGCCGGCTGAGATCAAAATCGTCCGGATAGAAATGTGTTGCCCGCTCTCAATGGGAAAGTCACCGGGCAACATTGCACATAAAGTAGCCCTGTGTACCTTTAGTTCTCACTGGAGTCTCTTTGGTTTTAGGTCACTCTTCAGACTCTTCAGAGTAAAACTCGGTTCCCATACACCAGCGTAAAAGTGCCATAAGTGTGGGCATTCATGGAAAGCTAAGGCATCCTTAATCACCAGCAATGTGTACGCACTTGTTTAATAGTTTAATGAGCATCATTCAGGTGATTTGATATTGTAAAATGTATTTTTTTTTTTTAAGGTGGACAGTTACTGGTGATGCTGAAGCTCCCAGCAGAAAAACAAGCACCATGGAGGTTATTTAATTCAATTAGGGATATAGTTAAATTACGAAGTAGACAGACTAATGTGCCCAACCCACAGGCATCAAAAGCACTGCATTACAAAAGAGAAAAAGCAAGTCCCTAAGCAGCACAGGGCGCTGGCTTCTATTCCAGCTGAACAAGGTCCATTAAAAGCCATCGTATGCATTAGCAAGTCACGGCACCCGCAGGCTGTTAAATTCACAGGACTCAAGTTCCCATAGACTGCAGATCTAACCCAGAACAGATTTTTGTCAAAAGCCTTTTTAAGCATTTACCCTACAGGATTTTAAGATTCTAGTTAGGCCACATTAGTTATTCACAGCAATGCTGGTAGGCAACACCCCTGGCACACATTAGTGATCATTAGTGAAAAATGACACCTGATATGACTCGCAAAAAGATCGCACTCAATGACATAAAAAAGGTTGAATTTGAATTGAAAATAGTTTTATTTTTGCTGAATGTATGAGCAAGAGAGATGCACTTAACTGAGTGGACACTCCAGCAAAAAGGCAAACTGCCTCCCATGGTAGATTGGGGGGCTCAGAGCAAACAGAACATTTCATTATGCCACCATGAGACACTGACAGGTCAATCGGATAGAATAACAGAAAAGTATAAACAGTTCATTTTCGCTCTGTTTGGAGCTAGCTAACAGTTTTCCCAACAAAGAAATGTGGAGTACGATTAAGAGTGGTGCCAGAGCATATGCTTACAGATAAAGCCCAGTTCTAAGTCTTAGAGAAGCAGACAAGGTACAGTACAGGAAAGGGTGGCCTGCCTGGACATTTGTACTAATAATTCGGTAAATGTCAAAAACACTTCAAACTTAAAGAGTGAGTGAAATCATTAAGAAGCCAGCTGAAAATGCAATGCTTCAGGGTCATTAAATGCAGCAACTCATCCTCATTACAGCTAATGCCACCTAATGACATCATTTAAAGGCACCCTGGGAGGAGGTTTTACATACCCAAACATCAGATATCAACATTAACGCAAGTGAGTGGTAATCGAGGTCAACCATGCCCACTTATTCAAGTTAATGTTCCCATGAAGTTAACCTCTTAAAGGGAAAAAAAAATGAATATTCACTCATTTCTCATTGTTCATTTAAATGTTTCATCTTTTTACAGCATTATAACAGTCAAACTGCATTAACATAATGCACAGCTAGCCCTGTAATCATAATACATTTTCAATAGCCAGTAAGAATTAACAGCATAAGAATTCATTCCCCTAAAATTCTTTGATACCAATTCGACACAGGGTTTAAAAATGTGTAATGATCAGATAATCCATTATAAATTACAGTAATATCAGGCAGTCCCACTGGACAAGGCACCATTCAGTACATCAGTGTATAAGGATGCATATTTTTGAGACCCTCATCAGCAGTAACATGTAATCCTCAGAATTCTTAAGGAATTTGGCTACAAAAAAAAAGACCCACTGGGCTACACAGTAGAGATGAAAGTCCAGTTTTTTTTGCCTTTTTCCCCCCAACTTGCATACATGTTGGTGTTTAAGACAAATGTATATTTGGATTTGTGTACTGTTGTTCTGATTTAAATGGTAACATTTAGAAAACATTGCAGTTTGCTTAATATTAGTCTAGAAAATAATTGTGTAGACACCAGCATTCAAACCCATTTTTAAAAACTGAACCTATCTTACCTGTAGCCAAATTTGAACTGAAATACAAGGAGTTAGAGAACTGTAGGTATTTGCTACCAAATGCAAAACGCCAAAAGTAGCTTAAACAAGAGGTAGGTGTTTCAGCGCAAATACAACTAGGAAACATAACATGGCCTTAAAAGTACAGGTTTAGAAGTACAAATTAAGTAATAATGAAACAATTATGAGCAGTCAATTATCCACAACTAACAAATACATGGAGTAATTCTTAATTCAATATGAATTCAACTGTTATCCACTGGTACTGGTGATTGACCCAAAATGTGAAGTATAAAGATACCACGACATTGTATTCTGACCTCAAGCGTTATCTTAAAAGGATGCATAGTCACATGGGTCTCTCTCGATTTTATGTAAAACACACACACACACATACATACACACACACCTCAATAGATAATTTCCAGAGACCAACTGGAGCTGTGATTGTTAATATATGCCTCCTATTTTTCAAAACAATATATAACAAAATTAAATGATTAAACATTTGGTATATTCATCTATAAAGATACAAATCAAACATTGGTATAGTGGAATCCTGTTAAACTGGGGGGAAAGAGTTTCAAAACTTTAAACAACCTTCCATGACCAAACTTAATTTCATCATTCTTTTGACACCAGAAAAACATTTCCAGTGAACTTGAAGGTGGCAAAATCAGCTTGATGCTGGAGAAGGATGAGATCCAGCTTCACCGCTGCGCCATTCGTGGAAGTGTCCTGCGCAACCCAAGCAGTTTACAGCTGGTTTAGTTTCCCGTTTTTCAGCTTTATTGATTCTCTGTACAATACTAACCTCTCCGTAGTGTGGGGGGGCAGCTTATTCCTCTTGGCCCGCACGATGCAGCTAGCAAGGGGAAACAGACGGTCAAAGCCTCTGGAAGTGGCGGGTACAGCTAGAAGCTTGCGGGAAAGGCTCCGCAGCTGCGGAAAGCGCGTTGCTTCCCGCCAGAAAACCTGGGTGGACCTGTCACCATCCAGCAGGGGCTCCGACAGGTAGAGTTCCAACTCCGAGAGCTTCATGTGTTTGGCGGGCGGTTGAAAGAAGCTGAAGATCTTTTTGCGCTTGATGTTGCTGCCCGGAGGAGAGCTCGGTGCGTCTGCTTCCTCCTGGCATTGCTCCACATGTTCCGTTTTCACGCAGCCATCCTCTGGCAAGTTCCAGGTGTCCATGTCTTCCAGTGCAGACTCCACTAGTGTCCTTGCTTGGAATTTGGAAGTGGCCGACAAGGTGACACCCTCCGTCTCCAGTTTGGCATCTTCAAAGGGCTGCAGTTTGATGCGAGGGTCAAGAACTGTGGCCAGGATCAAGTCCCTTTGCAGAAGGAGGGGCTGGAAGCGAGCGTGCAAGCCCATACGAAGGCTCTTACTAAAGTGACTGTAATTGGTGGACCTAATAGATAAGGTCTTATCAAGGCCAATGAGAGATGGGATGATGAGGGAGAAGGTGACACCCTCTTCCTGTAGAACCTGGATGGCCTCCTCAAAGGGCTCCAGCAGGCCAATGATGTCCAGCACCTGTTCCCGCTTGGCCCGCACTGCCGGAGGGGAGCTCGACGTGTCTTTGGCCTCAATGCGGGCCTGTGCCAACAGTGTCATGACTGAGCCCCACATGGTCTCCTGCACCATCCGGCGCACCGCCACAAAGGTGGAGTTCCAACGGAAGCTGCTGAGGCTGTGCGGGGGCCCAAGGGAAATGCCACACTCCTTCACCAACATCTCGTTCCAGTAACCACTGTGGCGGAAGAAGGATACCACATTCTGTACCTGAGACAGTACGTTCTCCACTACACGCGAGTTCTTCAAGGCCTCTTTGATGACCAGCTGCAGCAGGTGGGCAATAGAGTTGACCCTTGTGCCGAACTGAATATCAGAAAACTCGTCTGAAGAAGTTGGGAAATCATCCAGAAAGCTTAGCATGTCTTCCTCATCGGGGTCATTTCTCAAAGAGGAACGTATGATTTTATAATCACAGAAGAGACTGTTGGTGGCGATGGTGGTCTTGGCCTCATTTGTAATGATGTAGCCAATGTTATGGGGAAACAACCCGTAGCTCAACAACACAGCCTCGAGCTCACGGGCCACTGATGACATAATGTTCTTGCGGCTCAGGTGACGGAAGGCAACAGTGGGACGATGGATATTCCAGTAGTCATCAATGAAGTGCAGCTGGACAGCGATGATTGGCTCAGCGTACTGGCTACTCCACAAGTCCAAAGTGACATGGATGACCGCATCACCTCCACTCACGGCGACGCAGCATTTCAACTCACGGATGAGGTGCGGCTTGACGGTCTTCTCCACTTCGTCATACAACTTCAAACCCACACTGCGCTGCGAGAGCTTCGGGTACCGAGCATCCACCACTGACATGAAGCTGCGGAAACCAGAGCCTTCCACGAAGTTAAGCGGCAGCATGTCTTCCGCGATCATGCGCAAAATTGCTTCGGTGATACTCTTGTGGCGACTCGGCTGAGAAGAGCCAGAGCTGGAAGAAGAGGTGGGAGTCGGGGGAGACGCAGAGCCGGTGATCTGGCCAGCAGAAGGGCTTGAGGACTCCTTCGTCACGACACCGGATGGCGGGACAACAGCTTTCAGCTTTGTAGCGGACGATTCCTTCCTATATTTCAATTTTGTCTTTTGTTCCATTTTGATATCTTTTCCATGCTTCGTCGAAAGAGGGAGAAAGCAAATATCAATTCTTTGTAATGAACATCAAACATGCAGTCAATATTGTGAAACCACAAGCACCATGCTTAACCTCATATAGCATGTACAGCATACAAACCCCTTCAATAAGTTCTACAAGATGATAGACTAATGTGCACTTGTTTAAACTCCCAGAACATTTTACTGTAACATCAATATAATGCTTGCATATAAACAATTCGTTACATAATTTATAGAAGGGAAAAGCAATGGCAGACTGGTTAGCAAAAATGCATTAAGACAAATAGATTTAATGCAAAAAAGCACCATTAGCCAGAAACCTAACTTAATGTGTTACCCTGTTAAAACCATGAATGCAGTCACACGCAACAACATAACACAAATACGTCTACTAGAATAAACCCATTTAAGTTATGCTAAAAATGTACTTTTTAGAAGCACAATGATTAAAGCTTAAATTGCACCAGACAGACAAGAGCAAATTAAATTTAAATTCCCTTTGCCGGGATCCACCACTAGCTGCAACTAGATGGCAAATCGGTAACAGATCATGTCCAACAATTTTACCCACACTTTGCATTTTGCATTCCTTTCAATCTTGGGAGCCTTAGTCAACCGTTTACAATATTTGGGATTAACAAGCCAACCAGATGAAAAGCTGCATTTCCCCATTGCGAGCGTGGTGAATTGCAAGGTAGTCTATATCAATATTTCCTGCTGGAGATTAGTCAAGCATGCACCCGCCCCCCCCCCAGACACCTTGATCCTTTGGTTGGTGTCACTGCTTTTCAAAGTGCACCTCCAACACACATTCTGTCACTGACAACAAGTTCACAACATTTTATTTCATCAAAAACTTCCAATAAGCAAATTCAGGTTTTTTTCTGAATAACTAGTACAGCGATTTGTTGTCCCTCGAACTGAGAAGCCTCCAAGATGGAGAGTTGCGTGAATTTAGTGGGTAGTTAGCAAAGTTACAAGTTGAGCTATACTGGCTGATTAAATACTCATAACTACTAGTGTATATAAGAGTGATGTGGGCCACTTGGGCCAGCGGAAAGTCAAGGCTACTTCACATGAGGAACTTAAACTCACCCCTTCCATGAGCTCCAGTGCCTCTCTGCAGGCAGAGCCAGGTGTGGGTGAGAGGAAGCCTGCACTGTCCACAAACCAGCGGCTGGGACGTGCCTCTTCCAAAGAGTCAAGCTCAGTTTTTGGAGTCAGTGTCCCAAGAAGCTGACTGGTGGAGGCAATTTCAGGGGAACGATTCTCCCCAGCTCTGACACTTGAGCTAGAAGGCGAGGCCTCCTAGAGACACAAACACTTTAGTGAAACTGGCCAGTGCTCCTCTCTCTTGGACATCACCTCTCCCTCAAGGTGAAGGTTTGGCATCACCACCATAAAAGTATACATGATAAAATGACACGTCACTGTTATAAGTCTGCAAAGCTTGAAAACGATCCCGTGTAGTGATTCTGAGCTAGTGTATAATCTGGCTGCATCTTTGAGCCTTGCCCTTGCCTCGCCCAATTAGGTCAAGTCATCTTTATTTATACAGGCAATTAGTGTCAAAGTGCTGCACAGTAAAATCAGCTCATGTAAGACAAACGAAGAGAAAACGTAAGTAATGTAAAACTGAAAGTAATGTAATGACGAAAAATATAAATATAAAATTGAGTAAAATGCAAAGCAATAAGTAAATTAAAACAGAAGGCAAATTAATGACTAGCAGATTAAAAAGGAGACAAACACAACCAATGACAGCAAGACAGAATAAACCAGAACAAAACAGAGAGGCAACTAGTCTTTAAAGTGACTAAGATGCCTAGGAAAATAAGATTTTAAATTTAAATAAAAATATCAATTATACGAGGATTTTTGGAGACAGGAAGACTGTTCCAAAGTTTTAGAGCAGCTACTGAGAATGCCCCATTAAACTTCAGTTGAGACCGTGAAATATCTGAAAACATTTCGTCAGAGAGTAGGGCTCAGGCAGTAGAATGATGACTGATAAGGTCTGAAATATACAGTTGTGACCAAAAGTTGAGAATGACACAAGTATTGGTTTTCACCAAGTTTGCTGCTTCAGTGTTTATAGACCTTTTGCCAGATGTTTCTATGGTATACTGAAGGATAATTACAAGCATTTCATAAGTGTCAAAGGCTTTTATTGACAATTACATTAAGTCTATGCAAAGTGTCAATATTTGCAGTGTTGGCCATCTTTTTCAAGACCTCTGCGATTCGCCCTGATTGACAGCATCAATCAAATTCTGGGTCTGATCCTGACTGATGGCTGCCCATTCTTTCATAATCAAAGCTTGGAGTTTGTCAGAATTTGTGGGTTTTTGTTTGTCCACCCAAGCCACTTAGTTATCACTTTTGCCGTATGTCACGGTGCTCCACCATGCTGGAAAAGGCATGTTCATCTCCAAACTGTTCTTGGATGGTTGGGAGAAGTTGCTCTCAGAGGATGTTTTGGTGCCATTCTTTATTCATGCCTGTGTGAATGAGCCCACTCCCTTGGCTGAGAAGCAGCCCCACACTCGAATGGCCTCAGGGTGCAAAGATGCAAGCACGGGAGCGACGGCCCTACACGGGAGCGACGGCCCTACACGGGAGCGACGCTCTCTCTTTTCTTGGTACCTGTCAGTCTTGCAGCCAAATTTTGGAAAAACTGCAGGTATGACAAGCATGACTTACAGATTCCCAAGCAGAAAGTGTTACAGTAATCAACACGAGATTACTTCATGTTGTCAAAGAAATATGAATTCTACGTTCATTTAATACCAGTTTACAGAGGAAGTTGATCTATAAGACCTGGTGTGCAAGAAAATATCATTACTAAACATGCCCTACATTTTTACCTGCTCCTCAGTGTCTGGTACGGGGTCAGCATCCAGGACAACATCGCAGTAGAACTCCATCTACAAAGAACAGATGTACAGATCTGCTACACGGGTACATGACATTAAACACATGTGGAATCACCCATAAGTGCCAAGATGTGACAGCACTGCCACCATGAATCAGAGGTATTTCAAAACAAGTGCAAGGTCTGTGACAGAAACAGAGGTTTATTTCTCCACACTGAATTATGTTTTTTCCTTTGATTCTCCATGCTGATAGACAATTTATACACTGACAAAAATGCACATTATTCATACTGAATTCAGGTCACTGATTTTAAAACTTGGATCTAAAATTACTCTTAAAGGATTTAAAGCATTTCAGAATTAATCTGGCTAGCCCTTATATACAGTAAGGCTTTATATAGAGTCTAGGCTAATGTGCTTCTCTTATTCTCTGCTTCCATCTCCACCCCCAAGACCACCACCCACCAAGAGAACACCATCCTCCTCCACGGCGTAATGAGACAGCCATCCATTCTTTGCTGAGCACATAACAGTGCTCTCCCTCTTCATTGACTCCCTAGACATCAGTGACTCGCTCATCATTCAGTATTTTTTGATTTTACTTTGCTGTGTTCCACGTTCAAACTATTCATTAAATTTTCTGGTTTATGGAACAGAAATCAATAGCATAGACTACACACTGAGAAACAATGAGACCAACGATCACAAAATGGAAATATTTGCATTGCAAGTTTGTATCTCTTAGGGACCAGCTACAACAAGTAAAGTTAGCACCCAGCACTATAGAGCTGCAGAAGACACAAAAGCTACAAAACATCCAATGTGACCCTTGTATTACTCAGGATGAATATGGTATTACTTGATATTACAACATATTTGTATGAATAAGAGACAGGCATTTTTCTGGAAAATGTCACTTGAATATTACCATATTCCAGTAATTTTAGAAATGATCAACTGATCATTTTTAAAGTACTGCAATTGTAGCTTGTTGAATGAAGTAGCGCAGGAGACAAAACATGCCTACAAAGCACACCAAACACAGAAAATGAGGCTTCTCAACAATGATGGGCATCTTGCATGTCTGTAAAACAACATCACTGATGCTTTGTATGTTTAATGGCGTGCTTGTTATGATTAGGCAAACAGAAACATGCATAATTTCCACGTAAAGTTGTTTATCCCCACAAAATATTTAAAGAATACTTTTGGCCTCCCCTCATATTAAGGCAAATAAGTTTGTTCTGACTAGATGCACTATTGCTACCAAAAGGAGAATTCATACTTGGCATTAGCCTACTGAAATTCAAATAGAGTGGTTACCTTTTGTAAAACCCTACAACTTCATATTATGAATATGTTATAACTGCATGTAAAAAGTCAGGAGAACCCATTTATTTCCAAAGTACAGGTTTTTCATTTTTTCTGGATGACTGGGAACCCTGCAAAACAAAAGTAAATGCAAATAAATACAAAGATCAAGACCCAACCTGCTTGTTGCGGTTGCAGTAAGTAGTGGCTTCTCCATGCTCCAGCTGGATTGGCAATGACAACGGGATGTCGTCTTCCTTGGCATAGAAACCCATCTCCACCTTACGCTTTATTGTGGAGTTCCAGTGGTTCTTTATTGCATTGTCTGTCCTGTTAGAGTCAAAACATAAATCACTTTAAATACCATCCCAAGGTCATTATTCAAAGAACTGCTCAAAGCAGATTAAGCTTCATATAATGTAAATACAGATAGAGCTTTAAGTGGGTGATTAGGGAAAATGTGCTAGTTCTCTTGTGCATGAGACTAAGCAGAAAAGTAAATGAAAAACACACGACAGGTAACAGTTATACACACACTAGGCTAAGATTTGTGCCTAGAAACTGGTGCAAGTGAAACGAGTTGATGCATGTTTTACGTAAAATGGCAGAGTGGTGAAAATATTAACATGAATATAAAGAATATAACGTGTCATCACGTTCACAATTGATGGCACTTTAAAAAAAAAAAACTTTCCGTGCAGTGTGCCAGAATTCCTTTACAGTGCACTCTGAAGCAGGAATAAGATCTTACCTCCCAGGCAAGAGCTTGGCAATTTCAGCCCAGCGGTTTCCCAGGACACACTGAGCCTTGTAGATGATGAGATCCTCTTCTGCAGTCCAAGAAGACTTTTTCACGTCGGGATTGAGGTGATTGTGCCAGCGTTCACGACACTGCTTGCCCAATCGGCCTTTTAGATATCTAGCCACCAAAGTCCACTGTCTGGTGCCATACTTCTTTACCAGCTCAATGACCTGTGGGGCCAAGTGAATGCAAGGTAAGTCAGATGGCCTTAGGTTTTATTTGGGTGACCATAAGATATGTTGGGAAATTCCAAGCATTCCCATGAAGATCACCTTCTCATCCTCCTCTTTTGTCCAGGGGCCTTTGACCAAGTCTGGATTCAACACCTTCAACCACCGATGCTGACACTGGTACTCTGTGCGTCCCTTCCAGGCAATAAAGCACGGTTTACAGAAACAGATGCAGTGAAAGGACACTTACAGTGTGAAAGCCGTCTAGAGTGAATAAACAACTTACTGGCAAAAAACTGGCGATGCATTTCCAGTCATTCTGCCCAAAACTCTGAATCAGAGTCTTCAGACTTTCATCCTAAAGTAGAAAAACAGAATAACTGAATAAAGGTAAAAAGACATGGTATTTTAATTGAAAAAGAACATGTCTTATTGAATACCTTCATCAAAATAAGCAAATATAAAAACAGACCAAAAGCAGATCCTTCTGGTAGGAAAACTGACACCTGAAACCTGAACTGACACTCACATAGAATCTCATATCCAATTTGGACTGGGTGATAAATGATAGACAGTTGGCCCTACCTATTGAAAATATTTTTTAAAAATCCATAAAGTTTAAAAAAAGCCAATCTTGAATGTGCGACAAAATGACAACAGCTATGACCTCTCCCCAGGTTACGGTGGGGTTAAATTCCAATAAACCAATTGTAAGGCGAAAATGCATTTTAATACAGTACACCTAAGCTAAGAAACATCATAGCCTAGCCTACCTTAAACATGCAAAGAACACTTATATTAGCCTACAGCTGGGCAAAATCATGAACTCAAAGGCTATTTTAAAATAAAATTTATTGTATAATATACTGAAAGTGAAAAATATTTACCCATCATAAAGTCGAAATATTGTAACATGGATCATGGTTCAGATTTATTTATTTAACCAGAATACTGATTTATAACAAGAACTTTATTCATTTGACTTCACAAAAACAACCAGTAATTTTTGTTAAAACATTAATTTCAAGTAGTAATAAATTGAAAACCAAATTATAGTTCTAAATGAACTTGCAAAAAGGGTTGAGATGCAGCTGTTTTGAGTCAAAAATTTCACTGACAAGCAGCCTGATCTAGTGTTTTTCAATTAGTAACATCTTTGCAATTACATAAAATACCAAACATTTGAATTTCTATCCTTTTTGAAGCCAATGACTCAAAAAGAAAATGTCTGCGTGGAAGATTGCGGATGCATTATACGGACAAAAGTTTCAGGACACCTCTCAATCATCGAAATCAGGCGTTCCATTCAGACCAATTAACACAAGTATACAAAATCAAGCACCTAGCCATGCAGTCACGTTTACAAACATTTCTGAAAGAATTGGTCCTTCTGAAGAGCTCAGTCAATTCAAGCATGCTACGGTCATACAACGCCACCTTTGCAATAAGTCAGTTTGTGAAATTTCTTCGGCAAAAAGAACCTAAAGGCAGGTCTTTGGTTAGCAAAAAATCATATTGAAAAGCCCATTTCATTCTGGGAAAAGATTCCATGGTCTGATGATACAACAGGTTTCAGTTAGAGGGAAAGGTAAATGAAAGGGACATCTGAGCACCCTGACAGCACCGCATCCTCTGTGACGAATGATGGTGGCGGCTTGAAAGCATTGGACATGCCGGCAGCTTCAGGACCAGGGGCACATAGTATTTATTGATGAAATCAAGGTGATGAGTTCAGAAACCTACAGAACAATAATGCCCTGTATATGCACAAAAATGGTTCTACACTAATGGGTCATGGGCTTATGCAAGCTAATAATGATCCAAAACGCTGGAGTGGCCGTGACCAAGCCGTGACAAAAATCCAACAGAACATGCTTCGCTTTCTGAAGAGGAAACACCACAGTGAAAGATCAAAGAACAAGGCTGAGTCAAAGGAAAATGTAGAACAAGCCTGGATGGGCCTCAATTCTGAAACTATCAGCAAACGTGTGCACTCCATTCTAAGAGATTATGGCTATTGTTAAAAGCAATGGACATACAACAAATTAACTATTTTTCTTTAATAAAAAAAAAGTTTAAACTTGACCCAACACTTTTTTGTGAGCTCTATAGGAAGAATAATTTGATTTTCAATTTATAACTATGCAATGCTTTAATTAAACCTACTGGTTGTTTCTAATGTGATGTATATTTTTTGTAAACAATCGAGCGGATAAAATATTTGTTATAAAACCTATAATTTTTGAAACCTGAACATTTCTACTGAATAAAACAAGGGTCCCGAGACTTTCTGTGAGCACTGCAAGAACGCTTCCTAAGAAGAAGTGTTGAGTGTCAGTGAAAAAGCAACAGTTCAGCAACCACAACATCTTTCTAAATAGGAGGTATTGCAGAAAAACCAAGAACAGAGACAGCGGTGGCATCACGGTACTTTGGCTGTTAACAGTATGGTGCTGTTAACTGCACTGCGTACCAGCTAAAACTGGAGACTTATTTCACCACTCGAAGCGCTGCCATCCGGGACAGACAGAACACAAGTGCTTACAATCACACATTCAATGTCAAACCTGCCCCCCCTGGAAGCAGCAGAGAGGCAGTCAGGAAAAAAGCCCAACAACTAACCATACTGTCAGCATTTTCTAATGTTACAGCCAAAAAAAAAGTTTGCTTTGATGTATTAGAACTAAATTCTATTTTGCAAGTCCATTCAATAATTTGTGTTCATATTTTAAGTAATATATTTAAGGGGAATCTAAAGAGAACTTTTAAGCAAAACTGGACCCTTGAAGTAAGAAATATAGACTTGAATAATACTGTAGTAATTATCAATATTGACTAATATAAAAGAATTATTGTGGTGAAATGTTTCCTGATCTCCCAGTCCTATACCTCAAACAGAAATGAGAAAATTCAGCCGAAAAGTCAATGAAACTAATCAAATTTTACATTTTAAACAATATCATTTACTTGAAGAGGGAAAAAAAAGTGTTTTTCTGTTAACTAAAGAAATTGAAAGGAGTTGTGTAACTCACCTCCTCAGGGGTCCACTTTACTTTTATTTTCCCACATTCTCGTTGTTCAGCCACATCAGAGTCAGTATCCTGCATCTCCTCGCCATCCTCACTGAAATGCAGGGAAGATCGGCATTCATTATTAACAATAATCATAGTTCACTAACGAATGGTTAGAAATGTTAGGAAATTACATTAAGGTCGCACCAGTGATCGCTCAGATGCTAAGCAATACATTGAGGCTGCCCCAGGCGCCACACCCACGGATTGTTGAAAGTTTAGGAGTGGTACAAACCAGGAGTCAGATGTCTTGACATCTAACTACAGAAGTCTCAAAAATTAATCTGCAACCTGACAGTGCAAATTCCTTATAGTGGGATTTACTATTCATTACTATATAAACTGGCGCATTCTGTATTTATAAAGCGTTCCCTTGCAACGAGATCTTACACAAACGAGAACGCGTACGCTAGTAAGTTATAATGATCCACACGAATAATAGGTAACAGAATGAAAGCAGCATTAACTTTCAATGTCCTAAACACGTTTATATTTTTGTCATCATATGCGACCTTGTCTTTTTAGAAAAGTAAATTATACAGGTTAAGGCTGCTGTTAAAAATAACAATCGATATCCATTATACCATTTCATACACCCTTTCAGTTGGTAACCTGTCCAGTAAGTTGTTTTTTAGACAGCTATGTAACCGTTGCACTTCAATGTTTTAACTATGTGCAGCACATACTTGCATACATATCCGGTGCACGTTTACTGAAGACGAGTGTGCGCGTACCAACAGTGTGACGGATTCAAAACAAAGTACGACCCGCTCGTCCTCGGACATTTGTAAAGAAAAATCAGCAACATTGCGAGGTTTTTATGATTAGCTGAGTGGTTAATTCCACACGAGGAAAAACAACGAAGGCGCGTGGCAAACGATGTAACTCGCGAATCCTTCCACCAAAACAAACCGATTACAGCTAACAGGCCAGCTGCGCGAGCTAGTAAGCAAACTCGACTGTAACTGCAAATGTTCAGGGAGATAAATGCACAAATATTCTAAGCCTCCATTATAAAATCTTATTACATTTCTTCATACGGTAGCCATAGTCACACCTAAAGTATCGTAAACACGACGCTAACAATAAGGTCCGGTGTGCTTACCCGCGCGGCCACCAGGACATTTCCCTGTTGCGGTGTCCGAATGTCCAGAAAAAGTCCAAATAATACAAATATACGTAAAGCACAGAGTGGTCGCACGGATCGTAACCCTCGCTGGTCGATTGTAAATCGATGGACAAATATGTTGTCGTTTTGCCCCAGAAATTCCAGATTATCAAGCCGTAGCCTGGATGTTTCAATTCCTATCTCGCGCCTAGAGTTTCTCGCAGGTTTTCCCGGGAGTGACGCGCGCGCCTGGGAAGAGGAAGTTGTTCGTATAACTCCCTCGGTGGTATGAAACTGCGCCTGCGCAAGGTCAGCTTCAACTGAACGATCCCCTAGCGCGGGAAAGTCAGGGTCACGCATATTACGTCGTGCCCGGCAAAAAAGTTACAAGTCATATATTTTAAGTTCTGTGAACATAGTGTCGCGTATATCTTTATCTGATTACTACAGTTAATTACGTTGATGACAAAGCACTGAATTATACTATACAAGTACTTGTAACCGGTTACAGGTGAATGCTCAGTTTTGCGATAGAAAGTCTCCAAATCCTAATTGTATATCGCTGCTTTGATTATGCGTTAATTGATTTAATCGTCTAGTTGTATAATTTTACATCTTTGGAGCATAGTGGAGATGTATGCAGATGCCCAATATTCTGTGAATTTTGCGTAATATCCATATATTTATGACTGTTTTCAATTTTAATGTTCAATTTTAATGCTGTAGGCCAGTCTAAATTGCTGTTCATTAATTGTTTTAGTATTAATTTTAAATTAAATATTCCGATGATGCATCTTAAAGTATTAAGTGTTTTGCTTGAGATTTTTTTTTTTTACTTAAAAGATGAACAAGAACAAATCCTGATTATTTTATGCTTAAGGGGAATTTTTGTGTTGCAGTAACCACACAGGAACACAGACACAAAGCTGGCATAATGGTAGACACAGAACCAAATTACACTAAATGTACAAATATGCAAAAAATACCTGTGTGCAAAATAAATGTAAATGTGCATTGTACATTATGGACTGCCTCAGAAAAGGAGAATCCTGCATGGAGATCTGCAGTAGTGTGGAGGCTAAATTGGAAGAAAACTTTTGCATTTCTAAACAACAACACATTGGTGCGGATGTAGCCTTACAGTAAGACTTCATAAATGGTTGTTGAAAATGGGTTGACTGACTACTACTCACAAATGTCTCCTCTCCACAGTGCCGTTTCTCGTGGAGACAAACATCTAGTGGCAACATCTGATCAGGGATGGTTAACGACCCAAAATTACATTTCATTCCATGAAACTGGAATCTTTGATAAGCAAGTAGTGAGTTCAGTGTATCTGCTGTTCTGCTTCTGGAATACAGTGCATGATCGTCTCATTGTGTTTTCCAGGCTAATGAACTGGACTACTTTATTTTCATGGGTATGGGATTGGGGGGAGATCAGGTAACTAGGAAGATTGTGCACACTCAGCTCCCCCATTTCACATTCATGGGTTCCAGATATAATTGGTTTTTGTTTTCTCTTTGCCTCAGTAATCCCTTTCACATCCTGATGCTTGTATCTGTCTTTGTCCCAGCAATTGCTGCCTGACACCAGTGTTGGCTTATCCTTGTTTGCTTTCCTGTTTAACACCACTTCAGATGTAGTTTTGTTCACTGTCCAATCCAGACGGTTTCTGGTGGCATTCTCGATCCGTCTTCCAGACATTTATGCAGTGTCAATTCCCTGTGAACCCAGACCACAAGGGAAGGAAGCCTTCTGGGCTAGAGGTCAATCCAGCACACAGTACTGTACATACACTTGCAATCAGGTGAGCAGTGAGCAGTTTACTCGACACACAGAGCAGTGGTGGGATTTGAACCCCCAACTTTGGAATTATTAGGTTGTACCTATTGAACCATCATGTCTCCTTTTCACAGAAGTATTATTAAAACACCACCTGTGGGTGGCAGGGATAGGTTTCAGATTATACGCCATAACGCTCTGATTTGCAGATTTGATAGATTAGTAAATGGAATAAAAATTTAAATGATGAGAAGGTTTTATGACAGTGGCAGTTGGGGGTGGGGGGGCAGTGCTCCCTTGACAACATGCATGACTCTTCTGTGTGCTGGTTAGTACCCACCCACCACCACCTAGTTTGAAATAAACTTTACTAATCTACTAACAAACAAACTTTACTAACGAAGGAAAGACCAAAAACAAAGCACGCAATGGGATTTTTACAGTTGGATATTGTTGGGTTACTCTAAATAATGCAATTTTTAGAATAGGGACTAAGGGGTTAATTCTACAATAATGCAGTTTTAAAGTAGGCTCTGACCAGCGTGCCGGCAGGGCCAAGTGACCT
>JABFEB020000104.1:27516263-27527693 GCA_019775895.2 Stomatorhinus ivindoensis | reverse complement strand
GGAATTTGTAGATAGGTTGGAAAATAATAATACAGTACATAGTAATAATAATAATAATAATAATAATAATAATAATAATAATACAGCAATAATAAAAGTAATACAGTACTGTTCTGTACCTCGAGCCAACTAACCACTGAAGCCAGTCATTTTCACGAGAGTCACAAAGTGTGTGCGTTCATTTTTATGAGCCATTATATTTAACCCAAATTTTTCACGTAACAGACTTTATGGCAGTCCGTTCATAAATACGAGTTGTCTGTAAGTTGGACGTTCTTAACCTGGGGACTGCCTGTAATCTTGTATCCATTAGAGACAGAGTCTTGGTCCCACTAAAAACCTCAAACTGGGATTTATATTATCTGAAATCTTCAAGTTTTCTTAAATGCAAGTTATACACTTGCAAATAATTTTTATGTAAACATGTTAAGTTCATGTCAGTTTTCAAATAATTTTGCTTTCTTTCAAAAAAGGAGTTTCAATTAAATAAAATATACCTTTTATGTTGTTTTTTATATAAGCATGTGTGTTTGTGTGTTACCAAGCGGAATGGCAACTTCAAGGGAGATCAGAAGTTGATACTTAATGGCTTAATACTTAATAACTATCCGCTTCAGCAACATTAAATTACTGGGGGACAATAGGCTTGTTTTTCTATTGTAACTACATCATTGAAAATAAAGTATAAAAAATCAATCAGGTGGTCTCTCTTATGGTTTTTGAACTGAACACCAAACACATAAATGAAGAGATTTCTAGACTGGTACATCGCAAAACAGGCAAATCACTTGAGGCCTTCGTCAGTGCTCTTAAACATAAGGATGGCATTATAGATCTTGAGAGCAGGGCCAAGCTTGATGCTCATTATCTTGACTATGTCAGCCTGTGTCAGCAGCAGGAAAGCCTCCCCATCAATCATCTGTGGAGAGAAGACCATCTTGTTTACAGTCTTCCAAGAAATAGGAACTGGGGGGCGGGGGGGTTAGATAGGTGTTTGAACAACAAAATCACGGGAACTACAAGAATGACACAATGCTGGTTTCAAGTTCCAGAATTTGGTCTGGAGGGTGGAATCCTATATCACTCAGGAGATGGTCTACATCAGGCCTTAGAACTCAAGTAGTATCTCACCTCTTCCCTGAAGAGTCGGGCTTGCTCTTCACAGCCAGTCAAGTTATGAACAAAGCCAAAGACCTGTTTACAAACCAAGACAGAATATCACACATATAATTAAACTACACTCCCGAGAATGTGTCTGTAGTAACTCCAGGCAATTACTCCGATATTATACTGCTTGGTAAAACCCAGTCTTGTACTACACTGTCTTACACTATAAATACCAACTGGATGCTCAGCCTAGTTGCACTTACTCCTGTCTGAAAGTATGTCTGTAATGTACTATTTGCCTGATTGGTATTCAGCTTCGGACAAAAGCCCCTCATCAACAGGGATGCACATAGCTGGTATTCAAGAAATTACTGTGCATTTTAACCTTCATATGGCTAATCTGAAAATGCATGATATTTTCTCGTCAAGCGAATGCACATTAAATAAGCATGCAATTGCACTGCTACGGCAAGAAATCGCTACTCATATCCTTTTACACTGCAAATGTGTACTTGCGTTCCAGTGACTTACATCCCTGCATATGAATAAATAAATGTAAATGTACTTATTACAAGTTTTATCTGCAAAATGTGTTTTAGGAGCACTGCATTAATTATGGTACTGACTATAAGCCTCTGACACCTGGACATCTCTCTACAGTGCCACACAGACTATTGCTCTGCCCTGCTGCCATGACAACTACGTAGCGTACTACGTTTCTCACCTCTTCCACAGTCCAAGTGGCTACCTTGCTGGCATGAATCCCGGCCACACCTGGCAACAGCTTGCAGTGCTGTTCCCAGCAGAGAGAGACGGTGCGGTCTGGATGGGCTGAGAGCGCGGACATGAACAGGGACGGGTACACCCCCTCTACAGTCATACCTGAAGGATCGACACGCCGTGTCATTAGTGCCGCTGAAATCTGCGAAGATGGATCCTGCACTGATCTGAGAATGGGTGAACCGGAAAATAACGTGTACATGTGTCAAAATGCTGCCTGCTCACTCTGATAGCTCCTCTGTTGGCTCTTGCGATACTTAGGAGGGCGGCCGATCCTGCGTACAAAGAGGGACTCAGTGCCAGTCAAAATGGAACCAAAAATCACGTTGTAATATTCAGTTTACAATCTAAAGGATGTTTCAGTTGCATTAAACTGCTTTAGAACCTTAGGCGAGACAGCTTGTCTTGACGGGATTACCTGCCATGGTAGCGTGACTTCTTGTTACGCGGACCGAACATCAGCAGGTTCCGTTTGCTGCCCAGACCCTCGGTGTCAGACAGCTCCGTCTTCAGCCGGCCCTGGTTGCGCTCGGCCAGCGGGCAGCCAGAGAGACAGTGATGTGCCGTGAAGCGGCCCGTCACATGGCCAGAGCCGTCGCAGCCTGGGGTCGGACATTTCCTGTTTTCACCATACAGACAGATCCGTGGCAACATCAGTGGAATGACAAAACACCTTTTCCCTGAACATCACTCACTGTCACAAAAAGAACTCAAATGACGATGTGGTGAACCTCTGCCTTACTTCAATATTCAACCTCTCAACAGAAACACAGTTTTAACAAAATACATGGTATTATCTTACACTACAAAATGATAAGATCTTCAATATATAGAATAGGGTTTTTCAACAGGGGATCCATGAATAAAAACTATTTTTTTCTGAAATTTTATGAAATGTCTATAAACAATTTTGATATAAACTAAAACCAGTAATATATTAAATTACTGATAAATAATCACTGCTCTGTAAATTAAACAGGCTCACTTGGTTGTCATCTAGACCCATTATTCAGGTCAAATGCTGTACTGCTGCCCTACTGGGACAGTGGAGACTAACGTAACCTAAGTCGAAAACATGCTACATTAATGTCAAACACAGTCACATTCAGTGTTACTAATGACGTGTCATACAATGGAATGGTTATGCATGTGGTGATATTGTAATTTGTCCATTTTGTTTATTTGTTTTATGTTCATGTTCATATGCAACCTCCACTGCAATACAGATACTGTCATTTCCACTTATTATGGTATGCTTTCAGCCGTATACTTTGAGTGCCCGTATTAAAGCACTATTCCCAGCCCACAGTGTTGACCAAGTTGCGTGAACCATACACATATACAGACCTTAAAATCTATGAAGTGAAATAGTAATGCAATGTAAAAAAGATGAAAAATAATACTGAAATCGCCAGGCCTAACCCGTAACACCATTTTATAATATGTAAGGAGGGGGGGTCCCTGTTCCATCTCTCTATCCACCAAGGGATCTCTGACCTGAAAAGGCTGAATTCAGAGCTAGAATCACATTAAGAATTCTCAGCCTGTTCGGATCTCCAAAACCTGAGGAGATGTGGGCTTGGTTATATACTGCATGCCATAATTCTTATTAATGCATAGCTGGAGACCTAGGTAAACACACGTAAGTGCCCTTCGATGATCAACCTAGACTTTCAGTTCCTCTTTTTCATCAGTGAATCTGCTGCAAGCCACAACATTATCAAGTCACACATACAAATTCCAGCATGGACATAACTGATGGAACCAGGAAAGGGCATCATTTTTGAATAATGGAAATCTTTTACTATTTTCTATAGCTCTGCTTAGAGCTTGTAGTGTCAGAGACAAATGATCACAGCTGACCGTACAATATGGGTCTCGATCCAAGCTGTTAGGAGCTCAGATTCAGAAAACAGTTTGTGTGTCCATCTAGTGGCCACGCAGCATTTACCTGTGATGGAAGCTGTACTTGGTGTTTCTGGAGTGAGATATTCCTTTGCAGGGCAGAGAAGGAAAATTTGTCTGTCCTGAAACAGGAGGCTCCCTGGGACCTGCCGGAAACCGAGAGAAACAGCCACGGACACGGGAGAATGAGGGACCGCCAAAAAATGAAATTCTAAATACATGGGTTTATTCTTTTTTATATAACATTTTAAAGACAGTCGGTGAAGGTTAACGCAACACTGTCAGGGTCGTACAGTCTCTCTCGCCCCTTTTTACACTGATTTCACACTGATTACAATGATTGTAGGAATGTGCACCCTGGCAATTATATTGTGAAATTTGCGGGAGACAATGTGATCCTAGCATGTGGATCCTTATGTGTATCAGGATGAGACAGATTTATTTATTAAGTGGTGTGATAATGTATTTATAAACACCATCACAACACAGTGCTTTTGAATAGAGCAACCAGGCAAAGTTCCCCATGGGGACAGTAAAGTTTAATCAAACCTAATGCTTGTGCCAGCAACACAACCGTCACCAAAGTGTAATCAATACATGTATTTCCCCAAGCCCAGTCCACACTGTAAGGCATCTCTTTAAGAGGCGTTTTGGGCCACTGGACTGTATAACGGTTTTGCTGCAGTGAAGCAGGAAAGCACTGGTGAGTTAATGAAGAAGAAGTGAAGGTCTGCGGTTACCGGGTGGCTGGGTGCTGGATTCACGAAGAGGTGGCTGCAGGGGGTGGTCTGTGTGCTCGCACCAGCCAGCTGGGTGGAGGTCTGGGTGGTCTGCATCCATCCACTCGTCATACATGTGACTCCAGCCGTCAAAGTGAATCTGGGAGCAGAATGGAGGCATTGAGCTGAATGGCCAATGTGTGTTTTCTGAACAGGCAGAGCAGCATTACAGGTACCCTTCAATGTCTGGACTCACGCCGCCAGAATATCGGCTATAATGACTCGCAAAACTGCACCCAACATTCACTACCTGCCATAATGAATTTGCATCTGCAAAAAAACTCGAATTGAATTCAAACAAAAACTTTTTTTTCTAATTATTTTTTCCACAACTACAAGCTCCATGTATATGTAAATTCCCTATAGAACATGTTTTCAGTAGTAAATTAGAGTCAGGGGTGTATTTAAATACATTACTACTGTACTGCAACCTTCACCGAGACCAGCATCAACCCACGATGGTTGGGCGTTTAAAATAACGGACCTTAATCCTATGTGTGTCGACCTCCTCCACGGTCGCTACACGGATGAGGGCTGGACTTCTCTTGTCCACAGTCTCCAGTTTCATCTGCACTTGGAAGCCATGAGGAGGTCGCTGTGGAGGATCAGAAGAAGGTCACCACATACAGACACCCTTTAGTAAATGTACTCAATAAAACTGGATTATGGAAATATGGATGAATGGAGTGCCAGTCCATCGCAAGACAAACATGCACACACTCACACACACAAGTGCACAATGTGGAGGTATGAGAAGGCATGTGGCTATTCAAAGAGCTGCCTTCTCAGCCTTAAATCTTAGATTGTATGCAGGAAACAGAAGACCAAGAGTCCATGTTCTAAGATACAGATTGGATGTTGTGTTATGCAGAGTCACGGGAGAAGTACGCACCACTTTAAAGGCCTGTGGTGAAACCGCTGTAGAGCCCGTTTCCTCGAGGTACCTCTGCCAAGAGAACTTATCGGGATCTGGGTAATCTACAGTATAGGACGACACAGGTTATCCTGTCGGAGTGTGCTAGGTGTCTGCATGCCTCATGAAAATGGGTAGGAAAGGGTTAATTACCTTGTGGGGGAGTCAGAGGAAGGCCTCTCTCTTCACACCATCCAATTGGGTGAAGGTATGGGCTGGTGGCATCACACCTATTGGGAGAAACATAATGAGGGGCAATGCGGGTTCATAGAGCATATTTTAAAGACTTGCATACATGAGCCATCAATCGCTACTTCGCAAGAAGCACACCAGTAGTCATAGGTGTCGTCCCAGTTGTCGAAGTGCACGAGGAACCGACTATCTACTACGTCCGTCACCGTGGCTACACAAATGAGGGAAGGGTTCATCCGGTCTACAGCCTCCAGCTTCATGCCCACCTCAAAGCCGCATGGTGTCTCCATCTAAAGAAGGAGAAGATGTCAAGTTTCAAGTCTTCCTAGCCTGTTCCAACCCACCAGTCTTCTCACATCTAAGCCTGAAGAAAAGACTCACTCTGCCGGAGCTCACAAACAGTTCCTCTGGGGCAGCTTGTGCTTTTGTAAGTTTTAAGTAGCTACTCCAAGAGAACTCCTCTTCCTTACACCCTACAAGACAAATAGACATCAGAGTTGATTGCGTTTCCTCTCGACCAGAATTACACACTCTTCTCAGCATACCCAGCGCAGAATAGCCCCCTGACCTTTGGGTGTGTAGAGCTTGTGCCCTGTTCTCTCGCACCACCCCGGAGGGTGGATGTCGGGACAGTTAGCATTAACCCAGAAGTCGTGACACTCGGAGTAGCCATCAAAGTGGAGCCGCGTCCTGTAGCCACAAACCTGAAACGGGGTCAGAGGGGACAGTTCTGGCCCATGCACCTGAGCACCACCTTCTCTGAGTGGGGCACGTGATGAACAGGACAGCGAAGCAGCATCCCTCCCCTCATGGTCCTCATACCTCAGCCACAGTCAGGACAAAATACATGGATGGGTGCTGGGGATCAATGCCTTCCAGTTTCATGCCTTGGCGGAAGTTGTTCTTGCACTGTGGAATCCTTTGGAACTGAGAGACAGCAAAGAGTCACCCTAATTGAGCTATCAAAGTCCAAACAATGATTCAGCACTTTCCCACCCTAATTGACCTATCAAAGTCCAAACAATGATTCAGCACTTTTCCACCCTAATTGAGCTATCAAAGTCCAAACAACGATTCAGCACTTTTCCAATTAAATTACAGTAACCGCTTCACATTCGTGAGTGTTAGGGTTATGAGGTGCCTGCAAATGTGAAAATTCACGAGTAATACCCTTATCTTAAACCCATAACAGCTTGCTAGCCTGAACAATAACATTAAAAGTCTATTTATTACCAATATCTAAACAAACAGTACTGTACTGCAGATTTTGCATGTCCAAATTGTTTTGTCATTTCCTATCTAGCCCTTTTTATATACAGTAATATACAAACCATCTAAATTATGCCCCTGTATGTACAAAGTTATTACTCTACGCACTGGGAGCACTATGTTTTGGACCCTTTATTAAAAATGCAAAATTACGAGCACCCAAAAGTATAAAAGTTACTGCGAGAGATGTGACATTCCACAGTCACAGAGACAGCTAACATGTGGGTGAGGCTGATTGTCGAGAATAAGCTGAACAGCATACCCAAACCAATACTCTTAATATTGACGATACAGTGTGCACTTACACTAACAAATATTATGTATTACTAATGTTTGTATGTTATATGAATTTATGTGATCCAGATCACTTTTAGTATTGTTCTTGACTTGTGCGTTGCGTGCCAGTTTCTGCAACCTTTTGGCAAACTCCAGAAATATTCCCGCTAGATTTTTCATGGCCCAACTCATGAATAACCAAAAGCAAGAATGTCAAATTCAGAAATCCGGAGGTCCACCTTTAAACGCATTCAGTTGCGAATATAATTAAAATGCATTAAAATTGTATTTCTAAATATTTCTGTCTGGTTCGCCTCCATTTTGGAAGTATGGTTCATGTTTTAAACTACACAGCTACGCAGTTCAGCACAAGTATAACGTAAGGTCTAGAAGAGTCTTCTAACCACCTACCTGTTCAGTTTCCTATTTAAACAGGTCTAATTCATTCTGTACGACTTTAAACTACAGTACCACATTACCTCCTGGAAGAGCTTGGGGGCGGCAGCAATGGCCCCCTGGTCTTCCAGGAACTGGGGCCACAACCACAGCTCTTTCTTGGTCCCACCCAGGCCTGTGGAGAAGAACAAGGGTATTACTTCAGTGCGAGTGGCTTTACAGGCAATGCTGTCACTATTCGGGCCCAGAGTTAAAACCGGCTCTTTCGCGATCAGCAACCCAACTCTCTCATTAAGCACATCAGCACTACGGTGAAACTCACCATGCCGGCTATATGTCCGTGCTGGCTCCTCTTGTCCCAAAATTTCATTATTGATGATTGATGAAGTGGGTGGTGATATGGGGCGGTGGCTAGGTCATGTGGGTGCTAGGAGACATGTAGCTGATGAGCATGCGCGTATGCATGTGCATGTGTGTAAACAGGGCATCATGCAATCAAATGAACTGGCGCTCTGTACCGAGGCAGACAGCAGCACATATGGTAAGACGGCCCCCTAGCCAGACGGTGACATGCCGCACCTCGGGGTTCCCAGGGACCCGGTGACAGCACCTCCGTCTGCACACCCAGCCGGTCGGGGTGGCTCTCCCCCGCGGAGCTGCATGACTTTACATCCTCAGTTTTCTCCTCCTTGAACAACAGAAGAAGAAAACTTACACCTAGGGCACTATATTTAGATTAGGACAAATCATGAGGAGATTCTATTATACAGAACTGTGCAAAGTCTTAGGCAGTCAAAAGGAATTTCTAAAGCTATTTATCTCGGGAGTAAATGCACATTTGCTCAGAACAAAAAACACAATTTAACATTGGAACTTATGAAAATGCACAGTAACACAATAAACACAAGTAAGAATTTCTTCTGTCCTGCAAAAACGTTACCGAAATCAAGTTGGACGGCTAGATGAACACCGCTTTGGATCCCAAACCTCTCCTCAGGGGCACCCCAGTCACTCCATGCATTTATTAAATCTCACCACCAGCTCGTGTAATTAATTCATTTAATTAGTTTAAAAAGCCAATGAGATATTGATTAGCTGTATGAGGCATGCAAGTGGCTGCATCTAAAAATACACCTGTGTGTTAGACGGCTGCTGCAAATACTGAGGTGATTTTAGCTGAGGGTTCGAAATGGCCGTGCTGACACACTTTGATAGACAAAATATTATAGTTTTACATAAAGATTATCTTGCTCCCTAAGACTTTTGCATAGTACTGCACATAGACTGATACGACTGAAACAGCCAATCAGATTATGCCAAATCGGCTGAAGGTAGCATCACATTTCCCATGCATCAGCAGGCTTCGGCCTTCCTCCCCCTACTCTACCATAGCCTCCATCTCAGACTCTTCTTCTGATGGACTTGCATATTCTTTTCTCTTCCTCTTTTTCATTGGTTTCAGCAGCTCTGGGTCTAGAACGGACGCCTGGTTCTTTGAACTCCTCTCTTCTGTCTCAGTCCTGAAAGCACACGTACCAAAACCCATTAGGTGATTCAGGTTCTGCTCCCCTTAAAGCTCTGAGGTGTGACTCTGATCTGAGGTCCCAGCTTTGTGATCTTTGTAGCAGTTCTTACTTGTTACTGACTAACTCTCGGCGCAGCTCATCGGGGCAAATCTTCTTCTCCACCACATCGCAGAGTCCTGAATGCTCCTGAAGCTTGGATTCCTCCTGTATGGACAGGTTCTCTTGCCCTGCACAGCTGCTCATAGGACCAAGGGCTATTGTATCTGCACGGGATTCATTTATTACTATTATTTCTAATATATATGCGACATTTAAGAGTAAGTTGATTTCATGTTACTGAGATGTCAAACAAAATTTCTACTGAAATTACCTTTACTCTGGTGCTCTGGAGATGGGGAAATCTGTTCATAGGTACAGTGTTTTATTGCCTTTCTGGCTGGCCTCTTGTCCGCAGGCTCGTCCCTCACAGCAGCCACCTCTGCCAAGGGTTCGGTACTGCCCACCTTCTTATCACTCACCACTTCAAGGGTGCCGGTGTCGTTCATTCGAAACTGCGGCGCAAACACCGCCTCCATCAGCACATATCATGTGACGTCTTGTGGCTGATTTCAATCGACGCGACCCAGAGAGGTCAAAGTCAAATCCATTCTAGAGGATGATGGTGCGAGTGCTTTGGTTGTAGCTGAGCAGGGCACAGATAGCTTACCTTCAGGTTGCTGCCCGGTAATATTGCTACTCCTTCCTTCCACTCCAGCACATGGACGATGCTGCAGGCTCCGCCCACCTGAGGCGGCAGGACAGAAGGCTCCAGACTGCCAGCCACGCCCCCTTTCACTGTCTCGGTCATACTGTGGGAGACGTCCCCTTTCTGTTCAATATGAGCGTTAGCTGAGGAGAGAGGACCACAGAAGTGAAAAGACAGTCTCATATTTTACCATTCAGGCAAACACCAGTATCTGCGTTGGGCAGAGCAAAGTAGTACTGTGTAGACTGGTTTATGGTTAGCCTTCAACAATGGATGACTGATTGCCCAAGCAGATTTGCAAAGAAACATCTCAACTTACTATTAGTCGCAGGCAAAATCAGCTGAGAGCAAATGTTAATCCAGTGTGTCAGCAGAGTTAATCAAACACTAGTGAACATTCTCCACCTACATCTATGGGATATTAGCTGATCTGAATTGATCTGACAGTCACTGAAGAATTACACCATATCTGCCCTACACAATTCAAGACACACAATTGCGCAGACAGCACAAAAATGGATGCAGTCACATGACTGTACCTTAGATTACAATTCAAACAATATCCTCAAAGTACATTTAAAGGAAATTCCACATAAAGTTAAATTTCATACATTTTTTCTGTACACATTAGTAAGAATACACATTTATTTTTTCTTAGGAACTACAATAACATTTCTGCATAGTTTTTTATGACATGTACATCATTTTGTTATATAATTTTCAGCAAATACATATTACTATGCAAACTATGCTTTAGTAAACCAAATATTAATAGAAATCGATTGCCATTCATCATATAATGTGATAAAACACATAAAATAAGTATATAGAGTATTTGCACTGTTATGAAAAGAAATCATCATGTGTATTGCTTTATATGGCAAACGCATTCTGCAGTGTGCATCCCTGATTATAGCTAACCCTCTTAGTAAAAAATCTTCCTGAAACAACTTCAAGTACAAACTAGGGAAAAAAAAAAATTTGACAGTGAGTGTGAAATCCCACTTCTTGCTATTGTAGTAAAATTTTCCAACAACAAAAAAACAATGAAATATTTAGTAGAATTCCTGTTTAACATTATAGCCCAGGAACTTTAATTAAATCAACTAACTACTTACATTCTTTTCAACACAGTCTTACCCGAAATGATGAAGGAAGCAGCAGTCTGGGAACATGACCTCTCAGTCAAGCCCTCATCAGACGGCAGGACACTGGAGGTGTTGGCAACAGTGGCATCTCCTCCTGCTGCCGGGACCTCCAAGTCCACTTTGGCACTCATCCCTACCCTCCTTCTGTGCTACTATAGAAAGAAGCATGTGTCAGGTACCCAAAATACAACACTCCGGCATCTACACGAAAGTTATCTTTCATTTTTCAAACTTCTTAGCCCTCTTAATAATAGCTGCATTTTTGGCCAACATCTGGTCTCTTCTTCTGGCTTCCGTGGCTGGCCCACTAAAAAACGCCATAATAAATCCTACAGGTAAAAGAAGTAATTGAACTAGATGCTATCAGAAAAACAATGTTTGTTCCACAGGGCCC
>JABFEB020000104.1:27496841-27513204 GCA_019775895.2 Stomatorhinus ivindoensis | reverse complement strand
GCACAGCAGTTCACAGTGCCATCTAATACTGCGCATGCCTACACTGCACAGCAGTTCACAGTGCCATCTAATACTGCTCATGCCTACACTGCACAGCAGTTCACAGTGCCATCTAATACTGCACATGCCTACACTGCACAGCAGTTCACAGTGCCATCTAATACTGCACATGCCTACACTGCACAGCAGTTCACAGTGCCATCTAATACTGCATATGCCTACACTGCACAGCAGTTCACAGTGCCATCTAATACTGCGCATGCCTACACTGCACAGCATTTCACAGTACCATCTAATACTGCACATGCTCCAGCAGTTCACAGTTTTCTATTTACCTTTTAATGTTTCAACATGAATATCCTGAATGTTTTTATATGCTTAATACAATGGAATATTTCAGACTTATACATATTCCTTATTATAAACTAGAATTTTATGTTTTAAATGCTTAGATTGGAAAATACATCACTATCTTGCCTAAACTTTTGTATTTAACAAAATAAACATACAGTAGACACACTTAACGCCATTTTATACAGTTGCTCGAGAGACTACAAGTTCAAGTACTTTTACCTTAATACTTTATGTATATTTACAAGCAAATCCTTACTTACTTTTACATAAGAAGAAAGGCCAATGGGATACATTAGCTTTTACTAGAGTACATTTTGCCTGTTTATTTTTGCTTCTATGTAAGAAAATTGTACTTACTCCACCACTGTTCACAGTTAACTGCAATGGTAAAATAGCAGCCGAATAAATTCAGTGTTCCATGACTTATCATTAGTTTAGCTATGCAAATGAATTGTAGATAATTTCTTTATTTGTCTTATTGTAAGAATGCATGCTCAACATGAGAATATTTTATACAACCAAGTGTTAATTATTGCTAAATTACAAAGTAGCAGCGTTCATCTTATCATTGTAGGCATGTAGACATGCTGTTCTTTTCTGATTGGTTACTTATTATGTTAATATTCTGAGCCTTTTCCACATAACTGGCAAACAATTTAATGAACACATTTCATTGAATGAATTATTTTGTACTACATTAAAAGGCAGCACCTTGTGAGTTATACATTTTATTTACCAGCTGACCCCTTAAAAACTAGAACATCCATAGAATGCCCTGTCTCTTATTGATCCATGAAAATAAGCGATTTGTCCTGCATTTTCATAGACATCTCCTACTCCCATGTTATATGGTGAGAGACCCCCCCACCCCATTCCAAGGTTTATCATCAGGGAACCAAAGTTATGACCCATCACGTTCATGGGTTCTGTTTACAGTGAAATGCCTAAATTTACGTCAAATTGTGAGTATTGATTTAAAGAAACTATTGATCATGCATACTTCTGTGTGTTTATGTGTATGTGTGTGTGTTTTATTTATATCACATTGTGGGGACCAAATATCCCCCACAATGGAATAAAAGCTTTTTATTTTGACGTTGTGGGGACCATTTTTAGGTCCCCACAATGATCTATGAATGCTATTAAAGAACTAAATAGCCATCTTTGTTTGGTTACTTATGGTTAAGTGTAGGGCTGGGTAGGGGTTAAGGTAATCATGCTGGAATTAGAGTTTTCCCTATAGAAATGAATGCACAGTCCCCAGAAAGATATAATTACAAACCTGTGTGTGTGTGTGTGGGTGTGTGTGGAGGGGGGAGAGGTGTTGGGCTGTATCCAAAAGTGCCTGAATTGTAAGAAAAGGTGGGCAAGCACGTTTTTCTCTGGTAGGAAACTGGATTTTAACTTACACTTTTATTTGTAAGAACTGCAAAAATATTTCATTAATATTCTTCTTAGAGATTAACTGTGTTTACTTCTCTGGTCAGTTAAGTTTAAATTTTGCAATGGAAGTTCAATACTTTAAGATGATACTTTGAACTGTCTGTTGGTGGGCAGTTTGTCATATTGCTTTCAGTTCTTGAAAATGCATATAGCTCATTTTTTGTATGCAATATGAGGGACTTCCATTAATCTGTAGTATTGGATAGCGGCTTTCGGGTATCAAAGTCATATTTCAAGCATGCATAATTCACAATCCTTATTCTTTAAAACTGGATCTCCATTAACAGAAGTGACCCTGCAGCTCAGACAGTACTGTCAGAGGCTGCATGATTAACAGACCAATCTGGCCATGATTCTTCTATAGTTTAATTCAATTTTATTTCTATAGTGCATTTTCACGACATCACATTGTCTCAAAATGCTTTACATTATTCTTGCCCAATGCCCCCAGAGAGTAAACCAGAGGTGACATACAACAGCAGAATATTTTTCTGTCACTACCCAGTTACTCAGTTTTGGCACCTCATGTAATATATTTCTTCTCCATGGAGGTGGATTTGGTACAGATGATGTGGAAATGGGAGGATGGATAGTTAACTTCAATAGGCTTCTGGGGTCTTCAAAAGAAAAAGGCAAGGCAAATACAGAAGTCAGTATACAAGAACACAATGTGTGAGTGTAAGATTTTCCCAATTTAGTATTACAGAAGCAAACCCTAACTAACTTCAGGAATCCTTATCTTACTGTATCCTACCTGTTAAACCTTTTGGGTATCGCCTACGACTTTCGTAAAACTCCCAAAAAATTATTATGCAACCCCATTATCTATGGAAGTCTATCTTAATAATAATAGCCCACCTTGTGATAAAAGATAAAAGTATCGTTAGCTGAACCAGGCGCGTTTGCTATAGAAAATCTCCTGCGCCTTGGATGTTGACGGCATAACAAGAAACAAAGATCCAACAACTAGTCCAATTACACCGGACAACTAACTTTAGTCAGAGGGTGGCTACGTCTTCATTCGTCTCCGAATGTAAAACGTGGCCGTGATTTAATTAACATGAGGGAATGAATTCGTAAAATGTGTCCATGTTTTAGTATATCCTCCCTAGGACATATTAAACGTGGCCATGATATATTATTTTTATCACTATGCCATTAGCGGGGCTCCGTACATTCTGTCGCTTGCGTAAAAGCAATAATAGAGCAGCTAACATTGTGTGGTGGCCAGTGAAAGTTAGGACAGCTTAACAGTCGTCCTAAAGTTAGGAAACTTTACTTAGGATGTTGGAAAGTTAGGAAGCTTTTCCTAAGTTGGGTTAAGGTTAGGGTTACCATTAGGAACAACGACTTATTTTAAGAACTGTTAATCTGTAATTGATTTTTCCTAAATCAGGTCCTAACACTAGTTTAAAAAAACAGTTAAGATAGGATCTGCAAATTAGAAAGTTTCTGTAATATGACCCCGTGTGTGCATGACTACTAATATAAGACATAATCATGGCGTAATTTAACTATTATTACGTTTCGGATTTCTGTTTAATGTCGTGTTTAGCCCACATGTAAGTTCATCCATATCCTTTTCCCAAGGGACAGACAGAGATATAAACTTAATGTTAGTGTATTATAAGTTTTGTATTGGCTGAGGTCACATTAATATCAGAATCTGTGTATTGCATTGAATTAAACCAATCTATGCATATTTCACTGATAATGTTAAAACATTAATATATGCTATTGCCATTGGTTTAATTCATTAATAAACCTATTTATTTCAAAGCAACATAATATTTTAAAATGAATGCTTTTTGGTATTGATTTAGTATTGATTGAAATTCATATTAAGGTGTAAAAGCTGGCATCACTATCAAAGTCAAAATTTTGGTTTTGGCCTAAAAGGCATAAACCTAAGTAAAGGGATCGAAATAGGGCATTTTGTTGAACCTCCCTGGTACACGCAACAAGATATATAGGTCTTCAAAAAATAGTGGCAATCAATATGGAAGAAACTGTGGAGACCAGCCCATAGATTTTTATTTGAGAGATAAGGACCCTGAAAACAGAGGTGTTCTTGAGATGAAAGTGCAGAGGTTTCAACCCAATGTGACCTTCTGAAAGAGGAATTTTAAAACCCCAGGGATCAGGCAAACATGACAATTGCCCTGCTGGAGACTCACTTGTTCTCTTGGGAAGACGTGTGGGATAGTCATTCAGGTGTGATCACTCTTCTGCAAGAGGTAAGAATTTAAATGGGACAGCAGGAAGTTAAAAACTGAGGACTGGGAGGCTAGATCATGCCTTTGCAAGCTTTGGATAATGAGGGTGAAAGATGTGAGGAAGGGAAACGTCCTCCGATTTGTAGCACAACTATTCAAAAATGTTCTAGAGCTTGAAAAAGCTCTACTACTACATCAGGGAGGGAGACAAAAAGACCAGGAGATGACCAGCTGAGAAGATCACTGATTGGGAGCTGTCACTGTTTTCATGACCGTAAATTAGTGCTGGGCAAAGCCAGGTAGAAGAACGGGCTCACTACCTTAGATGGGAAACATAACACACATTCAATGTGATAACACCCAGAATGCTGCTTTCAATGAGGTGCAAGGTCTGTTGAGACGTTGCAAGGGATTGCATTGCAGAATGTTCTGTCCTCGTGGGCTGAAAATCATGATGGGAGATGGAATTAGCCAGAGCATCCAAAAGCCCAAGCAAGCCATGCAGTTTGTGAGTGAGAAGCTGCCTCTCATTTAGAGGCCAGTCTGAGAGATGCTTTATTGTTTCATAGTGTTGTCTTGGTCTTCTTTGTGTCTATCTATGTCCTTCAGAAATATCATATTCATATTCCATAATTAGTGTATCTGTGTACCTTCCTAAACAGCAAGGTAGGTGAAATAGAGGTGTTTTGTCAAATTCATCACTCATCACTCATCACTAAGTAATAGTGTTTCATGAAAGTCCCACGTACACCAGGGGTAAGGTGTTAAGTTATATTTTAAACACAAACCCACATAAGCTTTAAGGAGACATCATGGATATGCTGGTGCCAAACCTTCTGCCAGAGCAGGTGGAGCTTCTAATTACAAACTCTAATTTATGTTTTCACACATATTTTGGCCCATTTTTATTTTCAGCCATTCTCTTTATTCTTTTTTTGTGAAAGATACAGGTTGGTTTTGTTTTTCAGGAGCTACACCCCTAATTTCTCAAATAAAATGAGCTGGTATAGAAGAATTTGGCCTTTTCTTAAGTGGTTCTCATTTGTTTCCAGTGATATTGGTAAGTCTGCGATCCATTTATAGTTTTTTTAAAAATCATTCCAAATATGGAAAGCTGCTATATAATATCCGTCCATCCATTTTCTGAAAGTGCTTAATACCAACTGGGGTCGCAGGGGGGACCAGAGCCTATCCCAGGAACAGTGGGTGCAGGCAGGAACCAACCCCGGGCGGGCGCCAACACACCACAGGGTGCTATATCATATTACATTTCATATTCCAAAGGAAGAAATTCTGAATTGGAATCGAATCAAATGAAATTGTTAGCTTGTGAACAATTTCTTAGCTTAAACTTTTATTAGCTTGTTACCTAATCAAATCAGAGCATCTTTCCAATAGCTGGCCTTATACTGTACCATATATTAAGCATACTGCTATACCTGGTATTATTTTGCATTAAACGTATTAACTGTTTAGTGTTTTAAAGTTCACATGATTGTGTTTCCTGTCACTTCTGTTAACTACTATATTTTTAATCTGCAACAAAAACTGTTGCTGTATGTATAAATTGGATGAAAGTAAAATATGTGACACCTACAGCCCAGGAGAAAACATATCCTTGTTATTTCACCAGCTTTCAGAAAGATTTCGAGGTCAGGATTCATCCATAATAACATGTCTTCTTTTTGCAATATGTACCGTGCGTTTATCTTTACAGTTTATGTCCCTTTTCTGCTGTATGCAACAAAATTTCCCACTGGTATCAATTAAGTACAGCTATCTGTGGAACAGGAAATTGTTGCTGACAAATCACCAAAACCCCAAACTGGTTAAATCTTAACCTCAAATTCATATCAAACACACACCTCTCCATTGCTATTTAAGAGAAACTGCATAACATTTTTGTCATCTGGTTGATGTTTGTTAGGCTATCCTGTGGGCAGTGAAACATTGTACCAAAGGCAAATCCAAGACTTTGCTAGAACACACAGGTAACTGACAAAACCTAAGGAATTCACCCAGATCCTAAAATATATTTAAACGATAAGACTAAATGATAAGACAAAAGCAGCTAAGTTCAACAAAAATTAATATATAAAAAATATTTATTGCTCACATCATATTCATACATATACTCGACTGAAATACTAAGTAACGGAGTTGTGGATAAACTTTCACATTGTGTCAGCCACACATTGACTACATGTCATGAACAGGAAACCAGCTAATGCAGGGTGTACCCAACCGTTTAATGCCCGTGCAACAATGGAAACAAAAAAGCACGTTTAAAATATATATATCATTCATGCATAATATATCAGTCATTCATGTAAAGAGAAATAAACATCTGATACACAACCTAGGCCAATAGCCTGGCCAAGATTTGCACATGCGCGTTAGTGTGTTTCAACACTGCGCCCCTTTTTATTAGGGTGCTAGCAAGTGCTTAAATGGCCCGTTTTAAAATCAATTTATATTGATTTTAAGAAAATACAATAAGAACAAATAAATATATATACTGTGCCAGATTGCTCTGTATTGCAAGGAGTCATATGAAATTACATTGATATAGTATTAATACTGTTTGAAATGGGATTGCAAGTTTTATACAGCTTCACATGTACTTAGTAACTACGGGATTCGGTAATAAATTACATAAACCATAACAACTTACATGTAATTTCTGCACCAAAGTATAATGCTCAGGAGTAAGGCTTTCTGAACGATAACTACAAAATTAGCTACAAAGACAGGTAGAACAACCCTAACAGATTTGTCGCTTTACAATACCAAAAATGTAACAGAAAAAGTATCTTTTCAAAAAGCTGGAAAATATAGAGTTATTTATATTGTCCCTAAATCCCACAACTGCCGTCTGTTGTCTATGAAAAACATCAAACTACTTATTCGGGTATCATCAATACAGTTAGAGATATAAAACAAACAGTGCTTGTATACGCTTAATCAGAACCGTTGCACTCTTTGCTTTGTATGTGTTAACATAAGAATGACCAAAAGCAACACAATATTTGGGATCATATAATATCCTGATACATTTGCAATATGGCAGTGTCGTTTTGGTAACCCAGATATTTGTTTTAAATAAGCCTGCCTGCCGAACATAGATGTACACCTCGTTGTTATATAAATCAAAATTCACCACTAAATTTTACCGCATATCAAAATGGCGGAATAGCTAAATTCGTAGAACCATACTTTGATGAAAACCTACTAATATGACAAAATGTATCAGTAAACAATTGGATATTGTTTTCTAGAGATTAAAATAACCGCCCTCGTTCCACATTATGCAACACTACGCTAATATCTTGCCCAACGCACCGCTGATATCTTGTTCCACATGTTAAAGGAAAATACTATAAAATCTCATTTTTAAAGCACATTGCATGCTAATTGCCTTACAATTATTTTGCTCTCCATGGTTTTCTGTCTAGCAAGCGAACGATTGCTCTGGGTTAAAGAACATACGATTGCATAATACGCGTTCAATTTTCTTTGCTATGTTCTCATTAGGGTTAATTTATTAATAAAAATCTAATTCATCCTGCCTAGCTAGGTAAGGGAATAAAATTATTCTTACCAGCCACTCGTCTATGCAGGTCAAAGTGTTCGAGGGCGCATGCGTGGATAATCCACGACGGTTCCCAGTTTTACCCCTCGAGGCTAACGCGAATGTTAGGTAAAAATTGACTTCGTGAGGAAAAACTTGAGATCGATTCTGTAATGCGCGTGATCGATTCTATTAATGCGTGTAAGACACGCAGCTTAGTAAACAAGGGAGTACGGCGGAAAGTGCAAAACCCCTTTAAGAAAACGCAAGGCGCAAACCACCACCCTAGCACATGAAAGCAAAATAACATCCATACTTCCAATAATCACTGAATACATTAACATTGACGATTATAATTTTAAATCGAAAGGCGATTTTCAATAAAGTCGACACAGCATGACACAAATGAAACCCAAGTTTTTATTAACCTTTAATGTACAGTAAAAACCTGTCAGGCTTCACGAAATGCACAATGTCGAAAAAAAATGTGCGAAATAAAACAGCTTTATCTAAACTTGCCCGTATAATCAAAACTCCTGATGCCAAATTTGGGGGAGAAGGAAAAAAAAGTGGCCTTGCTTAAGGCCTAACCCAAACTCTACTAGCAATCAGATTCTGACCAAGCAGTTCATATTAAAAAAAAAAAACAGCAGAGAACAATAGGAAACAGGCCAGCTTAAATTCAGTAATTACAAAATGGACCCATACAGCACCTGCTCTGGTCCATAGCTCTTAGCAACTTATACTGATTTACACATCACACCTTTTAATATCAAGAACCAATTGTTAAATTCTACTCAGGCAACATCACGTGTCCCAAGTGCTCGGAGACCAAATTAAGACAAAACCATAACATTTACAGGAGGCAACGTAATGTGTGTGAACTGGCAGAAGCCCCTCTATTGAAAGGGGGAGGGGGGGGGAAACCTTCAGAGCATAGTATGAAGGCAGAAGCTTTGAGAGTTTTGTCATCGCCCTCAGTCCTGGGAAACAGACCTAGAACGGGAACGTGAGCGGGACTGAGATTTGGGGCGAGATGGGGACCTGGAGGCCGAGCGCTTTGCTGGAGACTTTGGTTGGCTTTCATCAGCAGGAGGGAACGGAGACCGAGAGGCTGAAATGGCACACTCTGCTTTCCCATTCTCCATCGGGGACGGAGAGCGGCTGCGAGACTTCTTCTCAACAGATTTCTCTTTTGAGCGACTACGCGAGTCACGCTCCGATTTTGGTTTGGAGCAACTCTTTGAGCGAGACTTGCGGCCAGCAGAGCGACTGCGAGACTTCTGTCCCCGTGATCGGGACCGAGACTTCCGACCACGAGAATGGGACCGAGACTTTCCATCCCGGGACCTAGAGCGAGACGCTCCACGAGACCTAGAGCGAGATTTTTCGCCGCGGGATCTAGATCGTGACTTTGCTCCACGGGATCGAGAGCGAGATTTCCCACCACGGGAACGGGACCTTGACTTTCTGCCACGAGATCTTGAACGAGATTTCCTGTCGTGGGATCGAGATCTGGACTTCCTGGCACGGGATCGAGACCTGCAGGATGAAATTCATAGTAAGAGTACATCACAGGTTAACACCCAGCAGCACAGAATGTCCTAGTAGCTCACCGTGAACGTGATCTGGAATTGCTTCGTGATCGACTACTCCGACGGCTCCTGCTGCGTGATCGACGGCGGCTACGGGACCTGCATGTCACAAAGGGCACTAAGAATCCCCACTTCTCTGCAATGCACAGTGACAATAGTTTGTGTACTGTGAAGGAGGTTGTCTAAAAAACTGGCAGGCAAAAAGCAAGAAAAATCTCTCTTCGGCACCAGGCATAAGATCCCAAACATCCAACCATGTCTGGTCAATCTGCCAGACTGTCAAACATCATATACTCTCCTTGCCACCTATACGGCATCCATTACATAGCCTAATTCAAAACCCTGGTACTAGGACAAGCCCAGAAAGATGCAGTGAAATACCATCAGAATCATTAAAGCTCACAACAGGATAGGAGTTCATTACAGCAAGCAGGAAACCATATTATTCAGAAAGATATCCATCCCATAACCAACAATTTCAGCATATTAACTACAGAAAACCAACCAGATGGCATACATAAGAGTTATTAGGTGAGAGGCTTACTTTTTTTTCTTGATATTCCTCATGTTAAGTAGTGCTTGTATCCACCAGCAACAAGTGATGTTCAAATGTAGATTCAGAATAATTGTTCAACTTATAAGTAGACCCTTATATCTGCCAAGTGAGTTTACTACCGTTGTCTTACTGGCTGTTCACATACTCCCCACATATTCTGCATCAGCCCTCTGTGTTCACTGTCACTATCCACTGCACCTCACAGATGGCACTTCCAATACACTAACAGTACGTGACAGGTGTGTACAAGGTGGTACACAGTCAGACCAAAGACCCCTGTTCCTCTACCCAGCCCTGCTCTAGACAGCCTCCAACTACCCATCATACAAACAGGTCCACCTAGGACACTAAGCACTGGCATGCACACAGTTCTCACACACCTCAAGTACAAAAGCAGCCATGTTAGAATGTTACTTACCAGTCATTTCATCAAAACCAAGAAACCCCTCACTTGAAGACCACCTTCTACAACAGGGTCACGGACTTTCTAACTCGGTACAAGTTAAGAGCCGACAGACTACAAACACAGGGGCCACACAGCCAAGCGCACTTCAAATTCCTCAGTGTTCACAGCAGAACAAGCATAACCATACAAGTAATTCTGGTAGCCACCTTGATCGGCTGCCAGAATAGGACCGGCGCTGACGCGGTCTGTCCTCCACAAGGCGAATCTTCCTGCCATTGATGTCAGTCCCATCCAGCTTGTCAAGGGCTCTCCTCATGTCAGAGTGGGAGCGGAACTCAATCACACCCTCATTGGTGCGCTCCTTGTGGGCATCTGCATATGTCACCTCACCCGCCTGACGCATGAAGTCCTGTGTGGAGAGATCAACATGGGCATGATGCATCAAGGGTCAATTTAAGACCACCAATACATTTTGCTAAACAAAACCCTGTTTAACTCTTCAATTTCTGCTCTTTCTAGACTAGCAGGCTATACAATGTGTTAAAGGTTCTTAGTCTGCATGAGCTGTGTATGCACTCTGTGCAAATCAAACTTTCACCCTTGCAGCTGGTCAGCAAGAGACATTAATCTTCTATGGTTTTGAAATACAGTGGAAAACACCTATAGTAATCAAAGTTATGGTGATCAACCACGTATGGATCAAAAAGCTTGGGACAGAATCATTCTGCACAGATACTGTTTAAATACTTCGCTTAGCTACCCGAGGCTAATGAGACATGCAGAGAACATGACGGGCAAAAAGAAAATCATCATCTCTGAATGACAAAGTCCCATGAAAGCTAATGAAAAACTGCCAAAAATGAGCCACCGAGATGCAACAAAATCACGATAAGCACTTTGAGATAATATAACGTTGCAAAACTACTGCATAAGTAGAAAATCAGGTACAGCACTGTATTATAACGCATGTACTGGAACAGCTGTATTGCGTTTTGAAATCAACAAAATTAAGCAAATAGACGCTGTCCATTTTATTACCTTGCATCCATTCAATAGAAACACAAAATGTCAGATAACCTGTCAGACTTTTCTTCATGTTATAATGATCATCCGCGTATCATGAACAATTTCACACAGAGAGAGGTGATCACTATAAGTGGTTTCCACTGAATTGATTCCATAGACAGCAACACCAAATACTTGACAGACACTCTTGGTATATATATATCCAACTTGCCCAGTCCTCATGCCCACCTTGAGGTCCTGCCAACTGCAGCGGCTGGACAGATTCTCCACAACGAGTCGGTACTCAGTGCGAACCGGTGGCCCATACTTATCTCTTCCGGTGCGGCTCCTGCTGTAACCACTAATGCCTTCAAACAACAGGAAGAACAGACAATTAGCATGGTGAAATGGCAAGAACACAGATTCTCCAAAGGGTTTAAAAATGGGAACCTTATTAAAATAAAGAGACATGGGGAGTCTGGATCTGGACCTTGAGACAGTCCTTGTTGACTTGCGCATGAAACCTTCCTCATGCTCAAATGACCCTTGAAGAGAGCAACTTATTTTAATGACTACTGTAGTCTGCAAAGCTGACAGAAGTGGACTGCTATTCTCAAACAATGCCAACCTGTGTGTACTATAAAATGTCACAAGTGAAGTGGCTGCAGAAATCTAGATTGCTGTTCCTGGTCAATATTCCAATGAGCAGCAATGTTTTCCAGGAAATGATCACAGCAAAAAAAAGCAAGGGACACTTAAAACCACAAATCCAAAAAAATGCATTTAAAAAGGCAGAATTATCAGTCTACCATAAAAATCTAAGTGACATTACATTTAAAAGCGGTGGTATTACTGGCTTACAAGACACACCCACTGCTTGACTGATGACAGCCAGACTCGAAGAAAACTGCTTTTACAAAGCAGAATATACTGCGGCAATATCACGCTTCTGCTAACACCACTCCGTTATTTCTGTCAACATAAAAACCAACGAGATTCCTCACCATCACCCTGGTCTATTGGCAAAAGGCTGTTGTCATCATGGCTTCCGGTTAGGTCAGCCAAAGGGTCAAAGGGCAAAGGTCACACACACATTGTAAGGTGAAAGCCAAGGCCACAGGGACAGGCAGTCATCTTAGCCTCAATGGACTCGGACTCAGCCCGCAGTGGACTCTTTCAAATTGAAACATCAAGGACTTTGTTAATGATAAATTGAGAAGGTAGATACATTGCAACTTCACAAGTTATAACCATGGTTATTTACATGCCAGCTGTCCTACTTTTCCAGCCAATTTGTCCACCACTTTACCAATTGCTTCCAGCTAAACACCAAATATTTAAAGTACATTTGACATTTTAAATTTTGCAGCTGCCATGCAAATATACCTGACCCATCCACCCCCCAAATACAAATAAGGTTATATGTTCCACCAGTAGCTATCGTGCCACTGCATGGAACACTATCTTGTGACTTTGGTCCGTGATGGAAATGAACTGGATAAAGAAACACAATCCCACCTGAAGTTGCAAGGAAAACTTACTCTCCCACCCACCATCTGAATGCAAACTCGCTCAAAAAGATTCTAAATTAAAAACTTCACCCCAAAAGTGTTTTAATTATCCCACCATGTTACTGGACCAGCGCATAACACAAGTACTGCAAGTAGTTATTAGACTTGAAGAAACTTAGAGAACTTAAAGGGAATCCCGAGTCGGCTAAAGCTCAACATGTACCCTAAGGTACTCTGGGATGCGTGTCGCGTGCCTTGACCGCGTTTACAGCGCCCACGCCCCCGTGAAGCCCCACCATATCCGTCGCGATCGCGCCGAGGTCCCCTGGCGTGCTCCACTATGACCCGCTCCCCGCACAGCTCCTTCCCGTTCAGCTCGTAGACCGCGTCGTCTGCATCGCGGGTGTCGTCGAATTCCACAAAGCCGTACCTGGAAAAACAATGCGTTGCATGTTTACAAGATAAAGCAATACGATTCAGCTTTCAAAGTACATTTAAAAGTACCACATTAATGATAAACTGAAGCCGCCATTAATTTTTCAAACTGATAATAAATTAAGTCCCGTTATAAGATACGCGCAGCTGCATATTCGTATGCAACCCGTCCTCAGTAATGACGGCCTACGGGAGCTTAAGCGCGCGCGTATCTCGTATTTAACCGATAAAGTCCTCTTTCAAACAACTGCAAGAGATCAAAACGTGCAACAATACAGAATTAAACTACATCTTTTCGACATACAACCTGGTTCAAGTTATACACAACTATGTAGCAACATTCGACCGAAGCGAACTACAGACAAGTAGCAAACAAACATGGCTACCCACCCAGCCGACCCCAATTAATACAGTAACGGCACGGCGCATACGGGACACAAATTTCATTTCGACGGAAAGTGCTATTCGTATACTGGTCCGTTAGAAACGTTTTCCTGCAAGAACACAGATTGCACACATGCCAGACACCGAAGGGGGGGTAACGGGACGCCACAGGGGCCACCGGGGAGACACACGGCCGGGCAGCGGCGCCGCAGCTCACTCGCGCGGCCATTTTGTGCACGCGGCAGTCCCGCGTGTTCCCCACAGAACCGGCGTAACAGCCATTAACTTCAAAATACCGCTTTCTTTCGGGCCATAATTGCGTCCACTGTCGAATCGGAGATTTTTTTTAGCTAACTGGGTCTAAGAAGACGCACTCAACTTCCTTCAATGTCCAGACCGAACACGCGGCCCCTTGTCCATCTTACCCGTTTTTCAAATCGATTTCCAGGAGTTTTCCGTAACTGCTGAAAAACCTCTGGATGTCCTTCTCTCGAACATGATAACTCAATCTGCCTATATAGACTCGAGGCATGTTGGTCAGCCGTTCGAATTTTGCTTTCTTTTCGACAACTTCGCTTGCCACTCTGAAAAAGGAACAACGTCAGCCAGCAGCCCCGTCTACATAAGTAAAAAGTGGCGACTCGCGCGGGCACCAAATAGCCGGCGACGTGCTTTCGTCACGCGCCTAGTAACCTGCTCAGCGGCGACCCCGAACCTGCAAACAAATGACGCAAACCGGCACCTTTCCACTACAGTAATTTCCCGTATTTCGTCCGGGTCCTTTCTGTGCATACAAATTAGTTCGCTAAATATTCTGCTGAAAACTAATGCAGGTGGAGACTAATGCACACTTCCCTTCGAAATATACATTGAGACAGAAATTCTATTTTGAAGTATGCAAACAATTTGACTTGAAAATGATTATATGTTAATTTGTCTCGAAAATTTGTTTGAGCACACAGTAGCATATAATTCAGTGTGCGAAATACCGGGGGTCCGGGGGAGGGGGGGGGGGGGGCACCGACACCCCCAGTTAACCCTCGAGACCCCCTGAAAGCCTCAAAAGCAATATTTTAAGGGCGAATCAAGATCGGTATTGCGCAACAATAGGTAGATGAGGACCCCACACCCCGAATATTGACGGGTATTTCGCACACTGATATAATTCATGTTTTTATCTTGTTGTTGGGTACTAAACGACTATTAATGGGCTGAGTGACCACTAATTCCTGGCTCCATTATTTACAAGCATACAGCTTTGGAAATAAAGTAACCACAGCAAAATATCAGTTTCACTCGTCAATTTATGGGTGTGCGTTTTCCTTCCTTCTCACTGATGAAGGACTTCTTCCTTGCTTTATGGGTCTTCAGTCCTGCTTCTAGGAGCCTAGCAGTGCACTTCACACCACTTAATGTTTCCCATTCTTTTTTAAGTTCATTCTCCAATTTATAAGACACTATGGGATACGTTGGCGGTCATCTCCGGCATTAGACGGTCTCCTCTGCCCTCTACCTGGCTAGTTTTTGGTTATTGCCAGTGTCCCCTGCTTCACCTTGTTCTCGTGTACTGCTGGGTTAGAAACATCGAGCCTGTAAGCAGTCTGCCTCGCAGTGTAGCCTTCTGCCAGCAGAACCAGGAATTAAAAATGCAGATAAAAATAGAGCGGTCTCTTAATTTTCCCAGAGCTGTATGTTTAGTAACCAGCAAACAGAGAAGTAGTATTTGATTTCAATAAGTTTATTTAGCTTTGCAAGTCTTATTTATATGTGGCAACTGATGGTAAAATGGACCTCGGATTTATTTATAATACCCAGTAGCAAAGAATCACCTATAATTCAGATTTTGAATAAGTACTCAAACCAATAGTATTCTACATATTGTGAAGTGCACCGGTTCGATTTAAGTACTACATATTTTATATTGCCTAAATGAATCGTATTATTGTACTAAATTGCAAGTATTATACGATATAGTACAATACAATGAAACACTAAAGGCCGGTTTCCCAAACAAGGATTAAGACTAGTCTTGGACTAAATTGCCGTTTCATTGGTGATTCACCATTGTAACTCAAAGCTAGTCTAGGCTTAGGCTTAATCCTTGACTGGGAAACTGGCCATAAATGATTTAAGTAAGTCTAATTGGCTTTTCAGATTGTCACAGAATACAGAGCAACATTCAATGGGCCTACAACAAGAGGCCAATACTGCAAGACAATTGTTTTAAAATCAATATAAGCATATTACAGCATTGTAAACTACTTGTAAAATGGTGTTGAACTTTAGTGAACTTTTAAACTAGTTAAAATTCCAACTCCGATTGAAATGAATGGGAAAATCGTGTTGATTCTCACTAGCTAAAGCAGAATTTCCGATATCAAGAATTGACATTTAACTAGTTAAAATTGAATTTCTGATATCAATATTTTGCATTCTAACTAGTTTGAATTTGTGAATTTGTGATATAGAAATGTATTGAAGTTAATATGGCTTGCCATACCCCGCAATGTTCTTGCAATTGCGGTTAACACGACAGCTACATCTATTTGGAATTCACCTAATCACCACTAGATGTCACTTTTCCTGTGTTTTCTTTGAAACCTTCTCGGCACGTGTTTTATCTGTGGTTTAAGGAGCCACACAGTCTAAGCACGTTCCAATCGGATAATTAATACATCAATAACCTATTTTCTACTTTGACATCTTTAAACGAGTAAGCTATTGCATTATGTAAGCAACCACAATGAATCTTTGGAACAAATGCGTGTGTAACTACCTAGGTTAGGAATGCATAGGCTACATTTAATGTCTCAAGGTATGTAGCCTAGATTTCAAACCAGAGGTTATTATATATATATTACATACATACATACATACATACATATAT
>JABFEB020000104.1:27482743-27496741 GCA_019775895.2 Stomatorhinus ivindoensis | reverse complement strand
GAAAGTGGAGAGTCCATTAAAACTGAACGAGCCAGTTCACAAGACAGACAGCTCCACAATCCTGTTCCACCTTTCCTAGTGTGTCTTAACAGCTACACCCTGCGTGGATATTTAGGTGCACAATTCATGCTTAACTGGTCCCTTAGCTGGTGCATAAATGCAAGACGAAAGAAGTCAGACTCAAACATAGAGCATACCTGCAGGACACCCCAAAACAAGGCAGTCAGCCTGCTCAGCTTTACCCAAGCCAGCCATCTCTGGGTGCAGCGCTCTTTAACTTTCTGCTCCTCCCGTGTTGAAGTGGCAGGAACAACATTGCCTTGTTGACTGTTGCTCGAGAGAGAGAGAGAGAGAGAGAGAGAGGCTGATTCCTTATCTACAAACTGAGCTAAACCTGTAAGGAAGACAAGCAGCATTTGGAGAGGCTCATTCAAATGTCCTTAGCAGTGGAACGACTAGTATGGGAATGCAGGAAACCAACTGGAACCCTGGTGCCTCCCATGTTCTGGATTTCCAGTCTTGCGGAGGAGAAGCCCAGGCCCTGCAACTTGGGAGAGGACCTCTCAGCCCCATAGAAAACCAAAGGCAGATCCAGCACCATCTATAGTGTGGAGGGGCAGATCATTACTGCACCAGTTGCCCCACCCAACCAACCTCATGCCCCAGCTTGCAACCTACCTGGGTGAGACCCTCCATCATTACCAGTGTCTTTCAGTGTGAATTCACTGCACCCGTGCAGCTTTCCTTAGGTTTATCTGTCCATTGACCTCTTTATCAAAGCAGGTGGATAGCTGTGCGATAAATGCACTGGATCTGAGTGAAATCAATTGTTCAGAATCGGTGAGTGAATTTCTGCTGGGTGATTCATCATGTACTAGGTCAGTTTATTTAAGAGCTCGGTGGCTGCAGGAAAAAAAAACAGTGAACGCCATGTGAAGTTCTGCTTGTGACTCTTGCGTGATGCCAGTGATGGCATTTAAAATGAAGCCTACTTCAGCTGTGTCATCTGCAAACTTTCAAATTTTGATGGACTTGTCTGCAGAGGCGCAGTCATTCGTGTAGAGTGAAAATGGGAGGGGTGAGAGAGCACAGCCCTGGGGGCATCCTGTGGTAATAGCCATAGGGTCAGATAGGTGTATGTATACAGCCATACATACTGCTTCCTGTTTGTCAGGAAGCTGGTAATCCACTGACGGATGCTTGGGGAGCTACAGCCAGCTGAGTCAACTTGCTGTGGAGAAGCGATGGAGCAATATTATTGAATGCTGAACTGAAGTCCACAAACAGGATCCTGGCATATGTGTTGGGAGAGTCCAGAGTTTGGCAAATGCAGTGAATGGACAGGTTAACTGCATCCTCCATTGAGCAATTTGCTCTGCTTGTAAACTGCAGACCATCAAGGAAGGGGTCTGTGACGGACTTGATAGGCCAGCCAGAGGTGGAAAGAGCAAGTTCAAAAAGTAAAATCCAGACCAAAATTTTGTTTTAATCAACCAGTTGAGTTCTCTGGGACTGTCACTCTTTAGATTCACCAGGTTGGTTAAAATCTTGGTCTGGATTTTTACTTTCTGAACCTGAACTTTCCCTCTCTGAGGCCAGCATCAGGCATTCAAAGGTTTTCATGAGCACTAAGGTCAAGGCAACTGGCCTGTAGCCATTTAATCCTGGAGCCATAATGATGGAAATGTGTTATTTGATCATACATAAACTGTGTGAATGTACATTTTGACTCTTGGAGCTGTGCCTAATATCTGTTTTTTTAAGCCAAGCAACCTCCATGACATAGTTTCTCACTTGAATGGAGAAATGACCCATAATAAGGCGTTTAGGTTTGCATCTACTTTTTTCGAGTGTGTGACAGCATATATGTTACCAGATATTACACATAGTTGTATAATCATTCAATTGTTTTACCATCCTAACTTTAATTTTTATTGTAATATTTACAGAAAGTCTAAAGCAAGTAAGTTTGACTCTCAGAAAAACAAATATTTTCCGTATTGACGTATTTCAATGGAGCAGATATTACAGTCATTACGGCAAACCGAACACTCCCTCTAAGATATACTCCGCACTCCCGACTCATGCAACAGTTCGCGCAACTTGGAGTAAATTAAATCAGTCGTCTTAATCCGTTAACCTGATTTAAAACATAGTGCTGTTCGGATTCTTCAGGAGGATACAAGTAAGTCGCTGATCGCTGTTTTGCAACTTTTCTTATGAATGACACTGAGAGCCTTTCCTTTGCTGGCGAAGGTAACTTGGTGTGTGTTTACTGCGCGGAAAGTGCTGGATGCGGCCAGCTTACGCGTACGCGTCCATATGCTGCCATTTACGGCGTTAAGCATGCAAAACCTTCGTACGTGTGACAAATACCGTCCTTGTAATATCTTTGTTACCAAACATTTTATCGTGTTCTGTAACTAATTTAGTCTTAGCCTTATCATATAATCGTAATTGCATTATAGCTCTGGTCACACCGCATAAAATAAACGGCATATATAACCACAGAACTAGCTAGGTTTCCTTATGGACATTTACCTCCGTGGTCGGAATTTTTCTGGGAATTATTTTGGATAATGGCGCTAAAGCTACAGGGGCCGGCATGTCGGCTTTGGCCGCGGTGACAGCGCCAGTAGCCTGACCGCTCCGGCTCTTATGCGGCTCTGGCGTCGCTATTTCCATTAGAAACGGGGCGGCTTGGCTTTGCAGCGCCTCGTCCTTTCGGCTGATCTGCGAAGCTGTTAAGTGATTCCCAGTGTGGGCCTTGTGTAAAGCACACGGAGCCGGTAACGTTACGAAGTGCTGAAAGATGCATGAAGGACGGGCTGGGCTCCGGTTCGCCGGCGCGGCCGCTGGCGGCTCCTCTTCATTATTCACGCACAGTCCACCAGAGTCGCCTCTTACGTTTTCACGAGGTTGTATTTCACAGTCAATTCCCGTTTTGTAGCCTTTTCGGGTACTACTAAATCTCACTTCTGATCTGTCACACATTTATTATTGTGTCGCAGTCACTTACTGTAACTTTCGTGGACGTTCGAATTCCTGCCATATTATGGAAGTTAGTATTGCTCTGTACTTAATCTGTTCAATTATACCTTTATCACAGATAATAATGTCTATCACGCTTAGTTTGGCGTTAGTGTTACCTTAAAAGGCTTACTAAATGACTCATTTTGCATGAATAGTTACAGGATTACACGATTTGTCCAGCTTTTGTTTTTTTTTAATTCAGGGGAAACTTATTGCTCAATGGACCAGCAGCAGTTTTTCCAAGTGCAATCGCTCATTTTGCACCCACGAATGTCATTTGACGTAGTGTAGGACATCGATCTGAAAGGAAAGCCCATTCCCATTCCTCATGCCCGGACACCCCCAACTGGAAAAAAAATATTGTGCACAATTTTTAATACCGAATGTTTAAGCATAGGGTCAGCACTATAAACGTGAAACAAATTTGCGATCTTTCACAAGCTTTAGGGAAGTACCAGGATTCCTCCTTTCAAGCTTTGCAGACGAAGCCTTAATGTTGTTCTTCCCAGGTGTTAATATCTGCCTGAGATTAGTACTGCATAATTCTGCAGCCTTTCAGAAAGTCTGCAGTATTCAGTTTCCACCATGAATAATGAAATGTACTTTAAATGTTTCTTTTCTAAAAATATCTATATGAACGCAAATGCCAATTAAATTGTAATTGCAAAATGTCGTCCATCCATCCGCTTTCCCTCTTTAGGGTTTGGGGGGGGGGGGGGGTCTGGAGCCTATCCTGGAGGCTACAGACACAAATCAGGGAACAACCAGGACTGGGCGCCAACCAAAATAAGTTATCCTTATATGAAAAGTTGTAAGACATGCACTGAAAGTTTGAAAGTTGGTGGGATATTCAGTTTTAATAATGTCTCGTGTAGCTTTTGAAAATCACTTTGTCAAAGCAGGTGGATATGTGTGTGTGTGTGTGTGTGTGCGATAAATGCTGGGTCTGAGTGAAATCGGTTTTTCCGAACTGGAGCTAAATCGGCTTCAATTATGTCCTCAGTATCTTTTGTTTCAGCTCACGAATCCCAAATAAGCAGCCCCTCCCCCATTTGCACGAATGGTTCAAGCCAGCTAACAAATCCTGTGAAATAGTTAAGTACTTATGTAATACAGCCCTTTTAGAATTTAAGTTTTTAATTTCTGAAGAAAACTGGAAAGTTTTATTTTATTTCTTCAGAATGGTTTCAGTTCCATTTTCTATCAAATCTGTAACTTTAAGCCAATAATACATCAAAATAAAATAGCAAACATGACCATAAAGGCACCAATGTGGCAAAATAACCCTGCTTACGCAAAGGCTTTAGGTTTCCACAGCTGAGCTGCCAAACCTGTAGAGCATTAATGTAAAAGAACACACTGAATTTTACATGCTTTGTCATCTTTTCATTTGTTATTGTTAAGTATGTGTTGCTGTAATCTATGGAAAGTTAACTTGTAGTCAAAATAAGTCAGTTGTGTTTATACCATTTTTACATTGTCAACTACAGTTTACATTTATAAAGTAAATTAATATGATGAAATGCAACATAAGACCCTTTTTGGTATTTTTCGTTTCTTCTTTTGTATTTTGTCTTGGCATACATGTAGTTTTGCCCATGTTTTGTCCGTCTGCCCAGTTTGAGCTGGGCTGCACCCTGGGTAGAATGTTGCTCCATCCCCGGGCACATATAGTCACGCAGACAATGTTAGCCCCCATTTAGAAAAATCTCATTGCAAGATTTTGAACTATGGAAGGAAACCAGTGAAACATGAGGGACATGCAGAAAGTTTGAGGCAGCAGGGCTGTCGACTGAGCCACCTGATACGTATAATATAATGCAATGTTGCACTGCACTGGCACACCCACTGTTGGTATTATGTTGCACTGTGCCACCCCTGTCTTCCACTTGTAATTTTTATTTTGCAGTCATTGCTCCATGACCCCACATGAAAGCCTTTTCTTTTTCTCTACAATTGGGTAAAGTGAAATGAAATTTCAATGAACCCTTATTTACACGTGGTCCCTGAACTGTGTCGGTTCTGTAAACACCGAACTGGAACTGTTGTTTTCTCAGTGGTGGGCAGGTGAGATGGCATCCAAGCTCTTGGACAGACTCCGGCGCACGCTGTTCAAGGAGGGTGCGATCCCTGCCGACCTAGAAAGCAATGAGGACTTTCCAGAAAGTTCCGAGCTGGAGGATGACACGGAGTACGTGTCGGCGCGGCTGGGAGGAAGGCTCAGCTTCGAGGCTGAGAAGGCGCTGGATTCTGAGGACCCAGGCGAGACCTCGGGGGTGGACAGTGACTCTGATTTTTTTGCAGAATCGCTGGAGAACGGGTCCTGCAGCACAGGTAGATCTGCCATGGCCTACGATGCTAAAATCTTATCACGAGAGGGTTTTCTGCGAGTCACAGAACAATGATACTTGTGTCGATTTTTCTTTTCTTTGTCTTCAATATACATAAAAACAAAAACAAACGACAAAATTTCTGGTAATAATGAGTAATCCTCTCTTATCTGTGGCTGGGCCTGTCTCTGTCCTCAGAGGAAGTCCAGTGTAAGCATGTTTCACTTCCATCTTCAGTCTGTGACTACACGGAGATTTTTGCACGCTGTGTTCCTGTACACAGTTCCTCTGCCCTATTTCTCATTCTGCAGATGCCAGTCCCGTCGGCCTACCATCTGGAGGGCCATCCTTGCTGACCAGGCAGCTGCAGGAGAGCTGGCGCAACTTGCGTTCCCGCAACCTCCCAGAGAAGCTGGTGTTTGAGGTGACCGACGCCAGTGTGGTACAGGAGGGCTCTTCTAAATATGTGGTGAGTATGAAGGAGCTGTGCCTGATTGCCCTAGCCAGGGATCCCTGGAAGGCTGTTTCAGCGTCGCGCTGTGTGGAGACACCACCTTGCCCATCTCCCTTCCCAGCTCTACACCATCCACGTGATCCAGTCGGGGACCTTCGACAAGACGCCGGCGGTGATCGCACGACGCTACACTGATTTTGCGCGGCTCCACAGATGCCTGAGGCGCCGTCACGGAGAGGAGATGGAGGGCGTGTGCTTCCCCCGCAAGAAGCTGCGGAGAAACTTTGTTGCTGAGACCATCGCTAAGCGCAGCCGGGCCTTCGAGCAGTACCTAGCGCACCTGCATTCCCTGCCAGACCTCCGGCAGTCCCCCATTTTCCTCCAGTTCTTCTACCTGGGCGACCTGCGTGCAGGCCAGATGCTGCTGCGGGCGGGCCAGTACAGAGAAGCCTTAGGCGCCTTGCAGAATGCACTCAGGCTTCAGGATAAGCTGGGGTGCCAGCAGCAACAAGATCCGCAGCAACGGACCCACTGGATCTTCAACTTGTTGGCACTGGTGGCCTGTTTCCAGGAGCTGGATCAGCTGGGTGAGGCCCAGGAGCACTGCGACCGTGCCCTGCAGGACCTCACCCCGTCCCAAGACGCCCTGCAGCAGCAGCAGTTCCACCCTCTGCTCATCCCGCTTCTCCAGGCTAACGTCAGGCTGTCTTGGAAGATCTCCAAGGACAAGCGTCGGTGGGAAGCCCTTCTGCAGGAGATCCAGGACCGCGGGGTAGACATCGTAAACCAGCCAAGCTTGAAAGAGTACCTCACAAAGGAAGAGCTGGATGGTGGCGAGGGGGAGGCTAAACACAGATCTAGAGACGACACCATCTGAAATATTTACCCAGGTGTTCAGAATTAGTTAAACATCCAGATATATGCCAGAGCACTACTGGAAAGTACACAGGCACAGTGCTGCTGTTCTGGTTCACATAGGCACTTGCTAAGATGCTAAGAAGCCACTTCATGTTGCTGTAGAGCAGAGCTGAAGAGGAAGCACTTCTGATTTATCTCTTCATTCTTTATGAACCTTCCTCTTAGACTTTTGCGAATGACACTACTCCATTGATGTACATCTTGCGCAGGTAAACTACGTAGCAAAACGTCGCAGAGCATGTTACAGTTCTGTGTTCACAGCTAATTTTCAGATTTTCTTTCCTGGGTCATTTTTGATGAAGGAATATGTTACAGATAAAGGGAAATATATGTGGGTAAAACCACTCACAAAACTAATGAAATTAAAGGGAGGTGTTTTTAGAATCTGTATTTTTGGTTGTGCCCTGTGATGGACATGGCATCCCATTCAGGCTGTATCCCAGCCATGTGCTCCAGGATTGATTTTTTTTCCCCCACACAATGCTGGGATGGTTTTAAAGTGCTAGTGAACTTTTGCTCCAAAGGTCATTCAGTTTTGATGTGTAACCAGTACTCTACACAAGTTCTGGTGTCCTTGGTGGAAATTTTAGTATGATTTTTCAAATGGTTTTGGCATTTAACTTGTCTGATAGTTTTGATTAGGGACAGCTGAACTGTAATAGTAAATCTACTGTTAAGTATTGCAGGTGTCTGTGTAAGTTGGGATTGGTTAAGTATACTGGGTTCCAATAGGAATTTAATTTTTTTTCCAAGTAGATTTTGATTTCAAAACAGCTGTACTGTTTACTAGCTTTCTATTTTGATGAATGATTTTACTTCTAAGAATATCATTTGAGAATTGCATCACAGTCTTGGCAGTCACTGACCTCTGCACATAATATGACTTTCTGAGGTACTCTGAAAACATGGATGTGCATTTCAGTTAATAGAATACAGTCAGTTTGCACTGTTTGAACCTGACTAGCATTTAGAAAAATTGCTGCTACTCTTTTTATTACACATACTCTGAAGTGAAAGTCTTTGCACAGTATAAAGGTGTCGTGCTCATTTGCACTTCTGGGGTGGGTTTTTTGTGTGGGGGGGGGGGGGTTAGGTGACTGAATTTTCAGTAGCTGATGGAGTTCTATGCTATTCTGATTTTTGCTGTTTTGTGTTACTAAATAACACCTTTAAAAATGTATTTTGTAGGTATATCAGTGCTGCATTCATGTTTGTATCATGCATTCTACTTCATTGCACATTCTGTAGCCACTAGGAACGGTTTGTCGTCTGGGCTTCCATGTCATACGCAGTCGGGCTTCTTATATTTGCATTTTTCCTCCATCTTGTTAAAGGATATGAAAATAAGCTGTTCAGCTGACGTGGAAATAGTTTATCAACGTGGCATTAGAAAGAAAAAATACTGGCATTAAGTTTTTAAAGGAAGCTTCTTATTGGGTTCCTTGCTGTAGTGCCTTTGCTTCTTCTACGTCTTTAATGAATGCGATCTTAATTTTTGTGAACACTCAGTTTTAGATAGGGTGCAAAAGTTTTTCAAACCTATAACATTTTTCTACACGTATTGTTTATGGCCTTACCCTTTAGAGCTTCAGAGTGGTTTGAATTATATTTCAATAAACCTGTTTTAAAAAATATTGCTTGTTTTTGTTTGATTTAATTTTCGTCTTTCTTTTTTAAGAAAAGCCTGACTTGTCTGAGGTGTTCGTTTCAGCTGGTTTAATTTCCCGTAACCACCAGATATGTCAGCACATGCTGTTATATTTTTACTGTCTTGTAGCATACCAAAATGTACCACAGCCTTGTAAAAACAAATAATTGATTGTGTAACTTTTACTGGCTTCATGTACAGTGATCCCTCGCTACTTCACGGTTCACTTATCGCGGATTCACGACTTTGCGGAGTTTTAAATATACAGTAGAAGTAGTATTTGGGGAAAATTTGGGATGACGATATGGTTCGATCGGTCTAATTTTGCAACAAGATCGACGATGTCATGACCGCCTACAAGCTGCTCTTCAACCAGAAAAAGAAGCAGCGGCAGCAACTGCCGATCACAATGTTTTTTCAGTTGCAAACAATGTTGTGAACAATACAGGGAGGGTTTAAAAACGTCCAAATACACGTTAAGTAATTAAATAAATATGGCGTCCCTACTTTGCGGAAATTCAGTTATCGTGGTCGGCCTTGGAACCTATCTCCCGTGATAAGTGAGGGATTACTGTATATGCTAGGCATCCCATTTAATTAGACCCTTTTTGTCCAGAGTGACATTGACCTGCTCTCTGATCCTCACTTCAGCCACCATCTCTGTAGCAACTGTTGTTAGGGTCCTGCTCAAGGACACAATGATTACTCTGCTGGCCCTGAAATTTTAAGAGAGAACCTCCAGATATGGGGACACATGCTTAACCCCTCGGGGACAAAAAAAGATTTATTTTTTTTGAGTGATAACCCACTGAGCTACACACCCCCTTGAGAAGGATATAGACAACCTGGTAGATTCAGGGGGGGGGGGAGCACTTGATAGGGGCCTTTAAATATGTAAAACGATACCTAAAATTGGACATTTTGCACACGACCTGCTCTTCTTTGAAGGTGTATTAAAACATGTAAGCAAACAGAAAATCATAATGTAAAGAATAATGAATGAATTGATCTTGATGATTGCGCAAACTTAAGTCTGTTTTACTTGATGTGATATAGGGTGACCGGATTTGTCATATCAGTTAAAACGACCTGGGGATTTACTTAAGCACGGACTTATTGCTGTGTGCTGATTGGTCTCCTATAATCATAAATGTGTCACCAATTTTAATGTTTATATTGTTTTATTCCTATTTTATGTATTTTGCCTTTATAAAGTTGTTTCTCATCACCACATGCAGTGTACAGAATATGGCTGCACCAAGATGCTGCCCCAAGGCGAATGCGCAATGCTATTGCTGTCCTCCTAGTGCGCCCCTAGTGGTCTGGCACCGGCAAATCTGTTGGGAATATTAATTTATTGCCCTTTAGGGGTTCAATTCGAGGACAGTGATTGGCTCATTTCATGTTGCTATGTGCATGTCTTCTATCAGTAATTGGCTATTCTGCTGCATGGAATGGGCACTTTTTCTTGGGCCCAAGACATATTTCAATAAGGCTGAGTGATGCATTTTCAACACAGTGGGCTTAGCCGCTGTACCTGTGATCAGAAGGTTGCTGGTTTGAGCCTGGCCTTTCCTTACCATGTATGTGGGTCCTTGAGCAAGAACCTTAAGCTGCAGCTCCCTGGGTGCTGTAACTGGTGGCTACAGAGAGCAAGCTGGGGATGCATGAAGAGAATTTATTAACTGCGATCAATAAAGTATTATTATTGTTGAATTTAAGTAATTTTAGAAAGAAAAATCTAAAATCCCTGTTAAACCAGGGAGGACAGCGCTCTAGCGCCCTCTGTTGACCAGCCGCCTCCGGTGAAACAGCTAGTCTTTCAATCAAGCAAATAAACCAGTCAAAGCACAAGAAGAACTGAATCGTTTAGCCAAGCACAGGAGACTTTCATTTTTAAAGTAGTTTGTAAAACCTGAAGTAGATGAAATTGTCCTCCCTGTCATGGATTTTCTGATCACCGTAGTGTAGCCGAAAGCTACATAATTGTATGTAAAGAACCGCTATTAAACTCAAGGCCTTCGAGAGGAATTACGGTCCGTTGTTTCATTTTATGCGGCTCGAGTAAATCTATAAAAACAATATTGATAAAGTTTGTAATCGTGCCCTCAAAACGATTTCAGAATTAAAGCATTGGTGTGAAAAATACGCATTATATCCTTAAATAAAAAAAAAACAATGACTGGTACAACGACTGGTATTCTGATTTTTCCCATTCGGGGGCACTGGAGTGCCGAAGTCGGTACTGTCACTGTCACACTGACCATGCTGATAAATGTAAGCGGGAGCGTCTATGAACCATAACAACACAAAACATTGCTGCATTTTTCACTGGCAGGAGAGTTTGTAATAAAATTGTCATATAAGTGCCGGTGTTCTGTCGATATATGCTGCCTTGTCGAAAAATGCTACCGTAGTGCTAATCGATATGTGAGTTTATGTGAGCGTCATAATAGTATAAATATATGCTGCCTTGTCGAAAAATGCTACCGTTGTGCTAATCGATAGCCCTAACCTTATAACTTTTACTCTAACCCTAACCCCCAAAAACCCCTATAACCCTTACCTTAACCCTAACCCCTAAAACCTAACCCTAATGCCAAAACGGTGGAACTGCACATGCGCAGAAAGGTTCGATAGCACGTCTCGATAGGTAGGATTTTATGACAGAACACCGGACAGGATTTCAGATTTCGCTTATTTTCGGGCATTTACTTTATTCATCCCTATATATATGTGTGGTAAGTCAATGCATAAACCGCACTGAGTGACAGGATGACTAGCATCTATGGGGCTGCGCTTCGAAGTTTGTTTGAAATATTACAGTTTGTTAGATGACCTTCAGCTTATGTGAGCGTCATAATAGTATAAAGTCTATATGGTGGAATCTAGTGCAGAGCAAAAAAATAAAAAAATTAAAACGTGGGACCGTCCCGCCCGGAATAAACGTGAATCGAGTTTAACAACTCCGCCGTCACAATTGACGGAGAGATTTGTCTCACATGACTGTTAACAGGAGGTGACATCTGACTCTCATTTTGAAGTCACCCATTCGTCTTCCACACCGCTTACCCAGTACGAGGACTGGTTTTAGGACCGATTACAAGTTAAAGTCAACGGCGTATGGACCCAGCGGACGGCTGCTTACCTCCCCCTCCCCTTTGTGCGCTTCTTTGCCTCAAAACCCTAAGTACATACGGCTACTGCTTAAATCAAAACTTGAAGCTGCAGAGATGAGGCTGGCTGGGGTATTGCTTTTTCTCTGTGCCGTGCTACACTTGTTCGAATGGAGTAGTTCAGCTTTAATCGCCGCTGGACACAATTCAACGGGTGAGCAACAAGCATATAAGTCTGTCGCTGAGAATAAGAGGCTCGCGGTCCTTGTTTGAAATACATTATTAATGTGACTTTTGGAAAGTAACAGTCGACTATGTTAATCAATGGTAGTTAAATGGGCTATGTTTTTAAATGGGCTTGTTATGATACATGTGTATCATATACATAATTTACGTTGATTTTGACTTTTTTTAAGTGACGCACGGAGTAAAGTATGGAAATGAGATAAATAACATTAATGGAATATCCAAACAACCAGTTTATGTTTCTATATCGTGCAGAGAAGAATTGCACAAGGATTCCCACTGAGTTTTTAGGTTTCTGAACATCTGTGCGTTCTACAATACAGATAATCTACTGGATTTGTACATAACTGCAGTGGTGTAGTTGTTGCACTATATCAGTGTGAAATTTCCACTATAGATCATAAACTGGTTTGTTTCCTTTGTATAATAAATATGCGGTATATCTGGTACATTATGCACTAGTGATCGGGGCGTAGAAAACACACTGTGTTTGCATGCACGTATAATTTTTTAGTCCAACGTTTAAAACTTCCCACTTTAACATTAGAAAGTTGCATTACTTTGGCCAGAATGTCCAAGCGTCAATTCAGAACAGATACCGCATGTGTTCATAGCGCCTAGTTCTGATTGGCTTGTGAAGCGCTGCCCTTTGCAGATCGGGCTGACACTGTCCCCCCACCCCCCTCCAGCTCCCAAGCCTGGTCATTGTCCCAAGCGCTTGACCGTGATTCCGTCTAAACGGGTGTGTTCTCGGGACTCCGACTGTCCGGCCCTGGACAAGTGCTGCACCTTCAGCTGCGGGGCCGTCTGCGTACCGGCTGCTTTCAGTAAAGGCTTCTTTTTTTGTCTAATTAGTAGGCTTTGTGTAGTGAAACATTTATTAATTTGGAGATTTATCAAAAGACTTCTCTCTCTGGTGGATCACTTATGAATACAGTGCTGTACCTTCTTCTATAGTTTAATGAATATTTATGTGATGCAGCTCATCTGGGAAACGTTTTATGCAATAATGCAAGCAAATGATATTATCACTGATGCCAGCAGCTATAGCAGACAGCCGACAGGACGGCTAACTCCGCCAATTACCCACAATTCTTATTTTCCTGCTCCTGAAGCGAAGCCAGGGGTGTGTCCGCGCCGGAAGCGGGGCTCCGGGATGTGTGCAGAGTTCTGTGTCGACGACAGCGACTGTCCTAAAGCTGAGAAGTGCTGCTATAACGGATGTGGTCACGAATGTGTCACCCCTTACACAGGTATTACAGGCGCCTTTAAACTATCCGTTACAACAGTTGTGTGATCGTACTGACGCTCCCTCTGTGCCACCAGTAAAACCAGGCCGCTGCACCCGCCCCAGTGGGACCCCGATGTGCGCGGAATTCTGTTACCACGACGGCGAGTGTCCGGATGAGCAGAAGTGCTGCAGAACCACATGCGGTCACGCCTGTAGCGACCCCTGCTGATAGATTGAGGGACCTGCTTTCATTACTTGAACCCGCTTCACTTGTATACACTCATAACGCTTATCTGCTTCATTTGCTGTGAGTTTTCCATGGTTTTACATGTATTTGTACCGGGGTCAATAAAACGTCTTGGCTAACCAGGAGTCTGCATTACTGAAGGGTTTCTATTGTACTCTATTGTTCTATTTTAGCAGTCAGCATGTGTTTATGCGGAACACCGGCCACAACTAGTTGATTGCAGCAAGATGGGGAAAAAACTAATGGGAAAAAAAGATTTAACACGAAGACTGTAAATGGGACATTACTACACAGAACCAGCAGCTGGCTCCTTTGTGAAATAAGTATGGGAGCCTCTCCAGCACACTGCTCACAAACTGTAATGTGTTTTCATTTTTCCACCCACTTGCATGCATGCATGCCTATGCTGGCACACATAGAGAACAGCAAGATCAAACTGAAGCAATTTTTACAGTGGTAAAAATTCATTACTGTTAGTTCTCAACCGGTCATGAAAAGGGCCTCTGTTTCTGACTCCTGGGGTGTGGAACCACTGAGACTGGGGGGGACAGGAAGGCTTTGTCTATGCCAGACATGGTATAAGCCCTGCATGGGCCTAGTTAGCTGAACTGGAAACAGATTCCTCAAATATGCAATTAGAAAGCTCTTGGCAAAAAAGCATGCAGGCTGATGCTGGTGGAATGTATGTTTAAGCCCCCCGTGATTGCATTCTTCCCGGGGTGGTAGGACGGGACAGACAGGCTGCTGTGTACCAGAGGATGTAGTTAGGGGTGGG
>JABFEB020000104.1:27467905-27480403 GCA_019775895.2 Stomatorhinus ivindoensis | reverse complement strand
GGTGAAAATGAGTCTTGCGGTTTTAAGGAAGGTGCGTAAGAAGAGGCCAGGAGGCAGATAGACTCACTGGGCTTGTTGGGCCGGGACTTGCTGGTGACGGTCAGAGTGTGGATGTACATCCGGAGGTACCAGGGAACCACATCCAGGAGCAGCACAGGGAAAGCCCGATAGGGATGGTTGTTGTAGATCAGGGTGTGGATCTCCCCCGTCTGCAGCCCATAACCAGCCACATAGCGCTCTCCGTGCAGCAGGGGCCGAAGCATGTCCGCTAGGGAGCGGCAGGAGGCGGAGTTAAAGCGGCATTTTTATATTAATATACAGTACTGTGCAAAGAGAATGTCTAAATGATCTTCATGTTGGTGTAAAACTACGATACTAAATCTGGAAAAGGAATTGGCCGAATCATTTCAAACCTTCTCCTAAAGTCACCCCAGTATTTGCAGCAAATGTCCAATACAGTCAGGACCTCAATGAGTTATTTTACTAATTACGTTCATTAACGGTGGAAGAACGTAACAAATACATGGAATGACTGAGGGGGGTTTGGAAAACGAAGTGGTGATTTTGCCATTAAACAAGATATCAGTGACTTCTTGCACAAAAGAAGAAATCATTGTGTATTTTTAAATTTATATAACCAATAGATTAGTAATTTATATAAATAAAAACAAATAACAGAAATATAGAACAAAGGCAAAGCCCTTTTTACAAAAGCCTGGACTATTACTTTGTATATTTTGTAAAGTTAAACCGCAATGTAGTCTATCACAGTCAAAGTAGTAAAGTGTATATTTCTACAGAAAAACAAATACACACTTACTACTTTGACTGCAATAGACTTTTGCACAGTACTGTTTAACAAGATTATTAGAAAATAATTCTTTTCTATAGTAATACACCCAAAGAAAGATTCCAAAAGTAATTTTTATTCCTCTTGAACCTGAAATGTGATACGACAGATCAGTAGGTGGTGATGACGATGATGATTATGGGTACAGCCCGTGGGGGGAGGGGGGGTAGTGAAATATCACTTACCCCCACTAGACGTCTTCCAACGCAGAACAATGTTTAATGTTCGCAAAGACCCAAAGGTGTCTGTCATCTTAAGATCATATAAAGCATATGTCCTGCGGTCTCCCAGTACAACTGCTTGAGTCAGAGTGGCTGAAGATGGGTGTAGTTCAAACAGCTCCCCCTAGAGGAGAAGACCAGTACAGTAGCTCAGATGAATAAATGGAATAAAGCAGTGTTATTCAAATCACGGTCCTCAAGATCCGAGCATTGCTAGATTTCCAGCCTTCCTTTGCCTTTCAGTCAGGTGTGAAGCCTCTGATCAATAAGAATCAGTAATTATTAAACTAATTACTGGGGAGAACTGAAAACAAGGCCTGGATTTGGAATCGATGTACAGATTTGTAGAAAACCCTTGAATAAAACCGGGGACGCTGATGACACAAATACGCACTCACCATTAAAAGCGATATTTGCGCCAATCAACTATTGTAACAGCACAAATGCATACATATTTTATGTGCATTTGTGCAGATATTACATTAAATGATTGTGCGGTTTAACCTTTATATGCTAATTCATACTTCATTTGTAGTATAAAGTTTGAAATGCCTTTATACTACAAATGAATTTCTCGTCATAGCAGTGCAAATGCACATAAAATATGCACGCCTCTGCTGCAGCAATCAATTTCCGCACGTATTCGTTTTAAAGGTGAATGCATACTGGCGTGCCAGTTAGGCCCATCCCTGGTATAACTAAGGGAATGGCCTTGTTTCGGCCCACACAGCCTCAGCATCTGACAGAAAACGTGAAAGTGTGACCTCTTACTTGGGGGTTGTCTGTGACGTCTATGTACACCTTACTAGAAGAGGCCAGAGGACAAGCCTCCGTCAGGGTACGAGAGAACATCTTGAATAGGGACCACTCTGTGGAAGAAAAATGCAGACCAAGAAACCATCGAAAGATTTTAATTACACAGAATTAAATGAGCCAGATGTACAGTAGAAATAGTGTTTGCATCACTGTCACAGACCCCCCCATCCTCCGCTCACCCTTCTTGTTCTGTCCGGAAGTGTACAGGTCAAAGACCACATTCAGCGTCTGTCTCAGCTCCCACGCCATAGTCCTGCATTGCCAGTCCTGAAAGACACACACACACACACACACACACACACACCTGACTTAATACTATTAAGGATCCAAGGTGCAGGCCCATTGGCACACAGACAGTCAACAATGACACTGCATCACAATCGGCGGTGGGATTAAAACAATGGCAGTTTTACTCTTGCGACAGCTCAGCACTTGCAAAAAATGATACATAACCAGAGCAAGTATTGCATATGGGTTACCTAGACAGGGCCCAAAACGGAAATGCAGACCGAGAGCCTCACCTGACATATAGGCCGAATGTGCACGGCCTGCGAGAAGAAGCTGCTGTGGAAGAGCTTCTCTGACTTCAGAAGAACCGCTAGTCCAGCCTGTAGGAACCAGAAGAGCGAATACTTGGGAAAATGGCAGCGTGAAAAGGACGAGACAAAAAGCTGCAATAGCAGGGTCAAAATAGCACAGGATCCTAAATGGGGGGGCGAGTTCATGTTTTACTAGCCGAACGGCTGGTGTCCGCATACCTTCGAGCCACAAGGAAGCAGCTTCTTCCACGGCGTCAGATTCTCTGTGCACACAATCTCCCGAGGCAATAAAGCGTAGCGGAGAAACTTCTGGTCCGTCACTAAAGGCAAAAGGTAACTGCTGTCATATTGGGGCGATGATTCAAGGATTACAGAGACACAGATTCCCACAAACACACCAGGCCACAGCCAACAGGTCAGCAGAACACAAAGCAGATATATGTTGCCAATATGACACTGATTTGCACAAATACTGCAATGACAAACAATGCAGCAACAGAACAAACAGTTATGATTTTCCCCAAACAACCTTGATGGGCCGAATGGCCTCGTCTCGTTTGTAAATTTCTTATGACATCGGAAAGCAGGACTCAGGGCAATAAGATCTGGAAGAAAAGGCCTCACCATTTCCCACCCCTAGGGACTTGAAGGAGGCGGTCGGCTGCACAGTGTTGGTTGTGTCAATGAAATTAAGGGAGGCACAGAAGATTCCAGATATCACATTGGTAAGCTCCTTCCAGGCACCGTCCACACTGAAATGACAAAAAAAACAGAACTTCACTAAAGTCTTCCTAAAACAAACACATTCTGAGGCTTAAAAAAAATCATGATCGATGCAATGATTTCAGCTATTTTTCTCCATAAAAATATTACACAAATAGGTTAACAGGTTACGTACAATACAGTAAGACATGCTGCTTAAGAGTGCATGGTAATGGGATTAAATATGCTTATTATTAAAGGACAATAAAAGCCAACTAGGAATAATGATGTCGTGTATTAAAAGTTATGGAAGTAGCAAGGAGGGGGTTAACTGCACTCACTCAGTGACAGTGTCCTGGAACCACACCCAGAGCTCAGCACCAGGAGGAGCCGGTAGGAAGGGCTGCCCCCACTGCATGGTCCGCCAGTAGCCCTGCGTGAAGGAGATGTGCAGCTCCCGCACGGAGAACTTGGAGATGAGCTGGCCCAAAGATTTTGGGAACAACCTGTAGTGGGACACTGTGGGCCCAACAACGTTAGATTGACATGAAAGCAAGCCAAGCTAAATCAATAAATGTAGTTTTAAGACCACGAATCAAAACTAGACACGAAAGCAAGACTGAGCACGTTAAATTTCCATTTCCTCATGCTACGTCTGAACATATAATATTTAGGAACTTCAATTTTTACCTTTTTTCCCCGGCTGGAAGAAATCTATATCCCATCGTGTGCGAAACTGGAAACTAGAATAAATGTCTCCGGATGGAAGAGGCTTGATTACCAGTTCTTCTTGGAACTGGTCTTTTGCGAGCAGTCGTTTTAACTCAGCCTGGTCATTTACGCCTTTACCCTGCTGGTCACTTACGCCATCCCTGTTCACATCAGCTTCTTTTGAAGCAAACTGATTTTCGGATTTCGCTTCTTCTGCTTGATCCGGCTCCGCTTTTGAGGTGTCCCGAGCTTCTTCAGATGACTGTGCATGTAACTGCCCTTCTGGAGACTTTTCGGAAAGCGATCTGTCTACATCAGTAGGTGGTTTATTTTTGTCTTCCGTTGGTTTCGACTGTTTTTCGCTCGATGCATGTGTTATACACAACATAAGTACCACAGACAGCAAGATACACCTGCGACTTGTCATTTTGACCGAATTAAGCTAAAGAAAACACCTTCGGCATTCATTCGTTATGCGGCAGGATCGCGCTGAAACCGGAAGCTCCCAAACTGCACCCTGCGATTTCCAGCCATGTCATTGGCTGAGTCGCAGCTGGGCGGTTCCAGGGAGGAAGACGTCTACATAACCCACGTGGTTCGTCTGTCATTTTTCTAATGTTTTTTAAATTGCCGCATATGTTTTCTGTTTACTCATAAACCATGGTTTTCATTTTTTAATAGACCTAACTCAGCACAGTGTAGGCTGAAAACTAGGTGTGTAATTTGAGCACGTTCTACATTGTTCAGTATTAATATTATATGAAAGTGACATAACGTTTAACTCATAACTGATTTGGATCTGCATAGTAATAAAATAACCTTAAATGCCAGACAAAAGGGAATTGTCAAGCAGAAGAAAGATCAACATGGTTGAAGCAATATAGCCCTGAAGCAATATAGCCCTGAGCTCCACTATGCTCTGACTACAACAAAATACTGAGAGCTCTTCTAAGTCTGCTCTTTCTTCACAAGCATTCATAGCTGGTCCATCCCAAGGTGAAGCAAGTATGTGTTCCAGTAGCGGAGTGAGATATTTTACTGAAGGCCTCTTTTGAATACAGACAAACATTCGTAAAGAACCCCCCCCCCCCTCCTCCCTGGGTTGGTGACCCAAAGTTGCAGAGGCCAAACCCAAAGGGACTGAAGATGAGGAGATGAAATGTCTGCCCTGCATAAGGAAATGCAAAACGAGCACAACTTGCAGTAACTGTGATAAGAACATTTGTAATGGCCAAATTTCCAGCTATTGCCCTGTTTACAAGGCATTTGCCTGTATAGTAGTGAAATTGCGTACTTTGACAGGTAGAGTATTGTTGAATGTAAATTTTGACTGTTTTGATCATAATTTGTGTGATTATTCATTGCTGGATCATCTTTCATCATAATTATCATTCATCATCATCATCGTCGTCTCATTCTGGCGGACCTGTAGAAATCCAAGGAAGTTTGGAGACAGAAACCCTTCAGCATGTGCTGTGTCTTCCTCAACAGCTCTGACCAATGAGATTTGCCTCCAACTACCGCCTTGGGAGGCAGCCGCAAAAGATGGCTATGCCCTGTAGCAGCAGTTCTATTTGAAGGTCCCAGGGTTAGAATTGCAACAGCAACAAGAACAGGGTGAACCCCCATCAAGGCAAGGCTGATTGGAAATTAGGGTAACAGTTAGGGCACAAATATTTAGTACTCAGTTGACAGTTACTACTCATCATGAACAGATATTGTAGCTACTAAAGATGCATCATGAGTCATCAATGATGAACAAACATGAGATCAGCAAAGTTTACAGAATTTTACGTACATAGTAACAGATATCGTAACCGCTTGATAAAACATGCCATGAATCATTAATGATGAATTAACATACGATGAGTATGTGGCACTTAATTTGTGGTTAATTAATAGCATAATGCTACGTTATTTGTGGTCCCTCAAGTGAAGTGTTACTGAAATTGCAATCCAAAAACACAATGAGGATGAAGGGGAATTACTAGGTGGGTTTTGGTGGTTAGAAAGGGCTGTGGAGGGATAGAGATCAGGGAGCTGGTTAATTAAGCCCAAGGTGTTTGATTGTCGGTCCACAACATGCATGCTGAATCTATGGCAGGTGGCTGCTATCCCGGGTGCTGAAAGAGTGGTATGGTTTCTTGTCAATTAACCAGGTTGGTTTGCAGGTCCTGGAGACAGCATCATAACAGCCCCCCCTGCCCTTAGAGACAGAGCTGGCGTGCCCAAGTCCATGCACAGGCTTAATCTTGCAGGGAGAGGAATCAGACGGAGATATGGGCTTTCCCCTTAGCTGAGATGATCCACTGGAGTGCCGCATGACTGATCACCAACAAGAACTGTCACCCAAGTAGGTAGTAGTGCAGTTTGGTGATGGCCCAATCTTAGGCAGTCTAAGAAATGGTTTTAGCTATTTATTTGGGTACTTTGTGTATATTTGCTCAAAAAACAGTACAATTTAACGTTAGAAAATATGCAAATTAAAAGAGAGAGATTTTTTTATGTAGTGGTTGATATGACAACTAAAACATGAAAAGCCTAATTCAATGCAATGCTATTTGTATGTCGCATCAATTTTTTGTGCATTTGTCCAGTTCCTTATAAAACTGAAGAATGGTGAAATAATCCATGCAGTTCCCAGTCCACAAGACTGAAGTAAAGTTTTTACCTGCAGGCAATTAGGCTTTTGTTAATCAACCTTTTTATCTACAGGAAATTAGGCTTTTCACCAAAACTAACTGCATTTCAAATCTGGCCACAATTAATACTCCCATTATGTATGACAAATGTAAAGAGTTTGTTCATGGAAGCTTTGCAAGTTATTTGCATGCTGTAGACAACATCAGCAAGGTATCGGAAGCCATACACTGTATATTCATTGTCTATAATGGGGCTTTTTTGGTTTCTTGTTGTCTTATAATAGAGAAAAGACTGTATGCCTTTTTACATTTTTATTCTGTTAGAAGTGGTAATTACTGGCATTTTACTGTCTTCAGAAAAAAATTATAAATGCAGCAGTCTTCTGTGGAACAAGAAGAAAATTATAGAAGAATATAACCTTTCTGCTGACACCCCCTGAGAGATGTGAGGGAAAAGGAAGCCATAGTCCATTATGGGCGTTTATTATTTTCATTTATTCAGCATTTATTTTCTAATACACCCACTTCCTCCATTTGATGCTGTGTGAGGGATTGTGTGATAATCGCCATTACTCAGCCTCTCTTCTTTTGCCTGTCTGCTCCCTGACTCGTTCCTGTTTCACTGACTGATTTCAGAGTTGGTTTCACACCTGGGGCCTGTTTCACATAGTTGGGTTTCTTGCTTAGTCAGATAACTTGTTGGATTTAAGGTAGTCAGGGCTAAATGCAAGTGTAGCTCAGACTACCTTAAATCCAACAGGTTATCCAGCTAAGCAAGAAATCCTGCTTTTGAAACTGGCCCCTGGTTTGCCAGCCTGTTTTAGCCCATTTATCTTATTTTCTCTGCATTTAGATTCTTGATTCAGTATGTCAGCTTGCCTGGTTTTGACTCTTGCTTTCTGATTGTGGATAGTGATTAAAGATTCCATCTGCTTCTGGATCCAATCTCTTCATCATACACAGTATGCATATGTTTTTTCAGAAATTTAAGTTTGGTTAATGGATATTTTGATTCCCTTCTCTAGGTTCACATTTTAATTGGACAAAATGCCCATCAGTTCTTGCTACTACAATGACTCTTCGATGAGTGAACCTTGAAGATTGGAATAATTGGATCTAGATGGATCTAGGGTGTGTTATAACCAGTTGAGTATAAAGAGTCACAGTCACTGAGTACTCAACTGGGTGAAACAAAATCTTGGTCTGGATTTGTACTCTCTGAACCTGAAATCTCCACCTCTGGTTATAACTTTGACTTATGAATCTCGACCACACTGAAGGTGATGTTTGGTGCCTTTGATATATGTGCAAACACAGAGACATAGTTGGCATACCACACATACCAAGATAAATTAAAATGGTGCATATTGTTTATGAAGTACTGAGCTTCCAAAATGGAACTTTTGGTACATTAACATAACAAAAGTAATAACTGAAACTCAAACATAGATACTTTGGTAGTTCAAAGTCAATTTAAAAAACATTTTAAGAGATATGGCCAAAGCAGCAAACTGATTAGTTACTAAAGATTTTCATTGCGCTCATTCGTGGCTCAGTGAGCAGCCCTGCTTCCTCCGACCTTCATGGTTGTGGGTTTGAGCCTCTGGAGAGTCATCACTGCTATAGCAGAGCAGTGCGTAGAGGGCAAGGCGGGGCAATGACAATACTGCAGTAGCACCCAGCTGGCATTGAATTATGAGTACCTGAAGACAACTGACCTGACTTGCCCTGCAGCTTTGTAGAACACCCCCACACCAAGGAAAGGGGAGAGAATGATTTGCTGAGGGCTTTCTTTCTGAAATCAGACACTGGCAGCTCATGGTTCCGACCTCTGCCCACCCGCCTGGCTCAGCCCACAAGTCCCCACACGGTGACAATACAGCCCTCACTGTCCACCAAGCACTGAGGACAACACACATGGACTCTCTCCTCACTGCCCTTGTTTCTTACCCAGCCAGCCACTGGGTCCTTCCTATATCCGACAGGGGCTCAAATTCCAGCTCTCTCCTGTGGTTGTGGAGTTTGCGGCGTGTCCCCACACTCCAAAGACATCCCTAAATTACCCCTGTGGTGGATTCCATTTCAGGGTATTTCCTTGCTTTCTGTCTAATGCTGCCCAGGATGGACTCCAGCAAGCCTGTCCGGTATCACATCAAAGGCAAGGACAGAGGCAAATGCAGGCAATGGAAAAATCAAAAGGGGCTTTATTAAAGGAAACTACAAGCAGGGTAAAGGAAATGGCCGACGAGGGTTCAAAGCAGAGTAGGTAGGATCGGGTGAGAGCACTGGACACACAACAAACTGGGGAGCGCATGCAGGCTGCAACACCAATGACTGGACTGGGGAGCTTGAGATAGGGAGGCACCTTGGGGTAATCCACACAAGGGCTGTAGAAAGAGGTTAGATTAAACAAGCAACCGGTGTGGCTTGTTAGAGCCATATAAGGGAGAGAACGAGGGGGAAGGGATGCAGGGTATGACATCCAGTATAAGTAGCTCTGAAGATAAATTGAGTTTAACCAGTCCCCCACCCTTACATACTGAAAATCCATTCTGCATTTGTTATTGCTACTATATACGAGTTGTGACTTGTACAGGGAACCCTATGCACCTTACTAGTTTTCACTCATTTCTTTCAATAAATTATACACTTAACTGGCCTGGCCTGAAGCAGGGGTCTTCAGTCACACTCTTTAGCCCTCCATCGCCCTCTTGCTGCAGTAAGAAGCAGATATCAGGAAACGTCACACATGAGATTTACCTCAGCAAGTTTAAGGCTCATTCTTTTCACCAAATAAAGCTTGTGATTAACAGGAAAAATCATGAAACATTTGGCAGGACATGCACATACTATTATTGCCCACCCATGCATTAATTTTCTATACCATCTTATCCTATACGGGATGACAGGAGCTCAGAGCCTATGCTGGAAGCTATGGGAGCAAGGCAGGGAAAAAGAAAAACCAGGGATAGGCACCAGATGATTATTATTATTATATAATTTGTTTAATTCTGCAAATTGATAACCTGTTCGTTTTTCAGCCACACAAGCATTCAGATTTAAGGTTTCAGTTATTAATGCATTATATTGTTATGGCAGGGAAAAGAGAGACTATCTACAGACAGCTCCAAGTAACAAAGGGTTTATTAACAAAAAACTGGATATAACCGGGGAAAACCACAAAAAAAGGAAACTGCGGGGGGGGGGCAAAGAAACAGGAAAAACACAAGAATTAAACCGAATGTAACACATTCAAGAAAAGCGCAAACACAGGGAGCAGAACTAGGGAACAAACAGGGCTACAGATAACTGGTTCAGAGTAACAACTAAAATAAGCGGTAACATCCACAACGACTCCCCGAAGAATAAAGTGAGGGCAGGTAAAACCATATAGACAACAAGGGCAAATTAGGAACAGATGAGAATCATGACAAAACAACCAATCAATGAAGGCACAAGACAACGAGCAACAAGTGGAATTAATAACAGTAAATGAGCACAAAAACATAGCAAACACTAGGTAACACTAGGAAAGACCTGGATCATAAAAATATGCAGAATGTAATACAGCGTGGCAGAAGCAGGCTAAACCTAAAACAGGGAAATAATACGCAATAGGGCTGAGAGGGGGGAAGAAACATCACCAGTGACACCTGCTGGTCAAAAGCGAAGAGAACCCGTGGTACATGGTAGGACTGGCCACCCTGGCAGTATACCAAGTTAAAGGAGGAACTATTGGGTGAGAAGGAAAAGATTAACATAACAATAAAGATTAAGCAAAGATTTAGTAAAACTAAAACATTATAACATACGGAATCTGTTTAAAACAATTACTATTGGTAACTTTATACAAGTAAAAACAGACACGTGACTCGCTGGTTCTCCTTATTCTATGCGCAGATTCTAGCAGAGTCTTCCAGTTGATCGACACTGCGTGTCTGTACAACTCAGCTTTTATGATGCGCTTCCAGTGTGGAATTGCCGGGTTTTCGCTCCACGCTGCAAGAAGCCGGCTAGACTGAGTCAAAACACCAGTCATCCGCTTCATACACTGCAGCTCACGGACGGACTCAGCCGTATCCCCCCTCCCACACATGACAAAAAAAAAGAAAAACTGGAAGAATTATTCCTCCCCGTGACTTGATAGAAACTCAAACTTGCTTTTTCTCTGACCGTTTTTAAGCCTCACCTGTGCAGGTTTTGGTGACCTTGGTGGTCTCTGATAGGATTTTCAGCATTATATGCAAAAAAATACTCCGCTGTCTCCATGGCTACATCGGATAGAATAGAGGATTGTGTGCTGCGACGAGGCAGATCGCAAAGCGACCCGAGCATCGTCACCGAATCCGCGATCGATCTGGCACGGGGGATCGGTAAGCATAAGGGATCTCTTACATTTTTATGGGGGATTCCTTTTCAAAATAAAAACTATTTCACACATGTGATTTTTATTGATATCAGATTGATCACGAAATATTAGCCTACAATCCAGAAAAATGTTCATTTGTATCCACTTGGATGGATGGAAAAACTAACCAAAATAAAGCTAAGACGCGTTATTTTACTTAGTTAATTATTGAACTGATCGAGTGATGCTTGCTAGTCAGAATTGCATTGCATGAAACATTTAGCTTGAGACGACTGGCAAGAAAAATGCAACAGATAAAATATATAGCCTAATATATAGATTATGTTTGTAATAAATTCAGTATTGGTTTGCTATCTTTTCTGTAATTAATCACAAACATCATTTAATTGGCACAGTTGTCGTTAGTTAAGAGACGAAGAGATGCTACATTTATGTGAACTATTATTTAAGGATACGCTCAGTTTCATTAAACTCGTTTTTGCCCGCAGAAAAACGTCCCAATCTAACTGTATCCGAATTTAAGTTACTGTCTTTAAGATAGTCACCATTGATACAACTGGTTAGTTGATTTACGGTCATCTCTGACTTAATGCGTGTCATTTATTGCTTTTGCATTTTATGACATCATATAGGATTTTGTTGACATAAAGTGATGGATTATGCATTATTATCCTTCATAAATGATGATAATACGTGGTGTATTATTCTGTGTAGGAGATCGGCTACTTTCGCGTGGACGGTTGGACTTTTCTGTTGTTTTCGTCAATAGACTACGTGTAAACGGCAGACACGTGTGTCTCGTACGGCATTAGCGTACTGTCCTCCGTAACTGTGACGGTTCGATCTTACCAGCAGTTAGTTATTTGCTTGTTAGTGTATTTATATTTTCTTACGTGCTAGGGTATAGTTTCTCATTTATATTAAGGTAAATTAAGGGTCACCGTGGGTATTGTATCCTGCCGTGATTTCCTCGCCACTATTTGACTGTTTGTTTTGACGCAATCGTAGTAAAAGTGACAAGCAGGGGCGAATATTCATACAATGAATTAAACCCATTTGCAGGCTGGTGGTAATTAAATCCTTAAGACTGATCAAGAATATAATGCATTTACTCTAATTTGTGCAGAGTGGTATAATTCCCGTTAGTCAGAAAGTTGTGTCTAGGCTAACGTTATATTTACTATTTCAAATGAACATTGTCTGAAGACTGGACGGCTCTCGTTACTTGTTCTGTGTTACATTTTTTAGATTCTACACTCCTGTTTAATTATGTATTGTTGCATTTACACTTAATGATTGTATTAATTGGTCATAAATGGTTGTATGTTCGTTACAAAATTATTTATTTTGTTTGTTCTGGTCTGTATTATCATCAGAACAGTTTGTTTGGAGAATCTGTAAGTTGTCCTGTCAACATATCAAGTGTACATACCTGCTCCCTAAGATCACTAGGTCCAGTCCTTGGTAGATAATTTTCATATACTGTTTTGACTTTACATAGACATTGTTCTGACAGCTCAGGTATCCAAGCAGAGTTTGTTGATTTTTTTCCATTTGAAGAACATACCTAGACACACACACACACACACACACACACACGCACGCACATGTAGGGTAAACATATCCTTATGGGGACCGCTCATTCATT
>JABFEB020000104.1:27457495-27467805 GCA_019775895.2 Stomatorhinus ivindoensis | reverse complement strand
ATATTTATCACGTTATGGGGACATTGTGTCCCCATAAGGATAGGTATACCTGTTCGCACACACACACACACACACATACATATATGTGTGTTTGTGTAGGAGTACTGACTTGTTATTTTTGAAAATCACAAGTCTTACAGTTTCATACAAAAAAGCAGGATGCAGTCATCCACCGTATCAAGCTGACAAACTGGCACTGCACTAGTGAGTCAGATATATGACTTTACCTGCCAATTCTTCTAAAACATTCAGATTCCTTTCATCATAGCTATTTCTCTCTGTACCTCTTCTGTGCAGCAGGGCCACTTGCTTGGTGCCTTCAGGACTTAAACACAATTTAGTCTGGGCTGTAGGATCACGTGATGAAGCACCCAGCTCAGCTGAGTGGGACCCCCTCTGGAGTCGACAGAATCAGTGCACCTTGGCTTTTCGCTGCTGTTGGAATTTGGACCTCGGGGATAAAACAATTGAGATTCGGATTCAGAGTACATTATCTAACCCCAAGGGGCAATTTTTGTGGTGCAATAGCGACTCACATAAATGACAAGAACATGGAGACATGAGGCAGACATAATGCTGAATGACAGCTATATATAATATAAAATTGGAATATATGTATTACCTTTAAGTGTGCAAAACAAATGTAAATATGCATTGTGCATTGCCTGAGTGGAGGGAGACTTTACAGTTGACTACTTCCATGGGCAGAAATGACCCCTTGCTTTACAGAACTATGCCTGTGTTAAGTGCAGCAAATGCATAGATGTTCAGGAAATAGATGCGTCTTCTGGCTGTTATGTGATAAAGTCCTGTGAGGGGTTTTGCTATATATCATATACGGGCTTTTCATTCAAGAAGAATAATACATTTGATATTAAAATGATGCCAGTGTTATATCTGTTGAAAATTCTTAAAGATCTTTATGCACTGTAGAATCCTAATCTCATTCAGTCAGACAAGCGGGAACATGATCATGTTTCTGGTTAAGATTAATAAGATTACATTCCCCCTACAGACTTACATTTCCCCTGCCCTGTTTGCAGCAACCTTCTCTGCAATAAATGCATGGCAAGATGTTATACACAGTTACGATTACGCTTATATACTTCTATGTTCTTCCTGCTACATGATAAACTAGAATCCAGAGAATGCTCAGTTACCACTAGGGCCTGCCTCACAGATTTGTTGGATGTGGAACATAATTTCCATTTACAGCTTGGTGTTAGGACTTTACAAAGGTCAGAGTATTATCCTTTTCATTCAGCCTTTTGATCAAGTGAGAGAGGCTGTGGATTGAAGGTACTAAGTTAGGACATGGAGTCAAAAGCCTTATAACATAAACTTCCTGATTGTACCTTGCAGAATCCAGGTGGAGAAGCATTCTAGCTGCACTCTCCTTACTTCAGGTCCTTGGTATTTTCCTTTCCTCGTTGCATCCAGCCTGACCCACCACACATATATGTGCTACTGTATTCACAGACAAGCTGTTATCAGTGGGCTAAAAGCAGAATGTGTGAAAATATCCTATTACTAAACGAATTGCTAATGTATGTGTTGCTGTGAAAACAGCACCAGTGTGCTCTTGCATGATTATAGGTGTGCAATCCCCTTCCGTGTAACAGTGTGTAAGCCCTGTTTCCAGTGCTAAAGATCACGTGTTGAATTATGCTGGTCATCGAGTCCTATGCATTTTCCACTCACATGCTATCCTGTCCACTTCAAGTTTGTCTACCCATACTTTACCTCTTTTTCATCAATGCAGATACTCTTAGTACGACATGTCAGCCGCCCTCTGGTCCACTCCCCTGAGCTAAAGCACGCCAAAGAGGGCTTCAGGTGTAGTTAATTTATGTTGCACCTGTAGTTATCCATGTCATCGTTACAATCAGCTTCATAGGCTTCTGTCATAGCCGTTCACACCTAACTCACCGAAAGAATTTATATACATCTATCCTCTTCCTGTGCCAGCAGAGATTTGAATTTCTGTGTGTTTGAAGGTGTGCTGTCAGAACACAGTAAACCTGGCCTATAGCGCTACCTCAGCTACACAAGGTTATGGATCATTTAGCGTCGTAATCAACATTGGCCGGTCACGAACATGGCTGCATACTGCCATGGGCCATTAACCCCTGCTGTCGGTTTTTGTCTGGAAACGGTAATTGTGTTTACTGTCTTCTTCCTCCTTCTGATTTCCAGTTTAAATGCTCAGATTGAGATGCACCTACATTTGTTTTGCATAGATGAGGCAGGCACCAAACCCAAACACTCATAAGATACTGCACTGGGAAATATGCCTTAGGAGACGCGTGTGAGACTGACCTGGTGTGGTCTGATAGATGGGTAAACAAATATTCATAGGCTGAAGAGTCAGGTAGCTTGTAAGCTGTCTGCATATTTTATAGCAGGTGTTTGAGGCACGGTATGGGATGTTTTGCACTGGGATTCCTGCCAGAACTGTAAATAATAATAAACTGTAATATTATTGAACATTTGGCACAGCTTTTTGGGAGTATATCTGTATTTAATACAGGATTTTGGGTGGAATTATTCATTTGGCAGTAATTTATTAGCCAGGTTATCCTTCAGAATATCAGTGAAGGTAACCCGAATATGTGATGTATGTCATATACTAATGAGTTGTGGACTGATTGAAAGAAAATGTAGTTGAGACATTTAATCGTTACTTTCTATTTAATACAAATATACCATTACGTATTTCCCCATGACCTGTTACTCTTAGACGTCCTATGCCTAATTGTGGGATTTCTGATTTGTACTAGGGAAAGTGTCTGGGTTGGCTTGCAAACTAGCTTAACAAAGTCTCAGCATCCTTGTATGTGGGAAATGAATGGACAGAGGAATCGGCTATCCAATCAGCATCAAAGAAAGAAAAAAAGGTAGAAGCTTAGTGTTCATGTCATTGGACATTATGACAGACTGAATGCTTACTAGGACGTTCCTGGTTTAGCATTGAGGGAGCAAGACACTGAGGTAAATAGATATTTAGTAAATATATGGATTTGACAATGGATGCAATGGAAAATGTCAGGTGATGAAACTTATAGGAATTTCATAAGGGGGTGTACATAGATGATGGCAGAAGCAAGGGATCGGGGAGGGAAACAGCAGCTTGTCCGTTTGCTTAGCTCAGCATGGTTAATGCTGTACACCTGATTGACCTTGTCTGTACAGCTGCCACCTGCCATCTGGCTGTCAGCAGGAGGCTGAGAGCTGGGAAGGAGTCCACGTGGTTCTCCTATAAGGTGATCTAATCCACGCTGCCCACTTTGGGTATAAAAGTTCAGTTCTTCCCTGAAGGGCCTTATCTGTAATGAAGGACTCTTCTTCCTGATAAGATGTACTGGCTGAAAAGGATTTTTTATTTTGTGCTAAAGGCAGGTTTAGCCAAGGGCCATTAGATGAAGGGGATTAAGTGCAGTGGACTGGGAACCCATAAAAGTGATCTATCAGGCCAGAGACAAGCCCCGCAAATCAGCTGGCTGCGATCCACAGGGCAGCATTTGCTGCTAAGACTGAATAAACAGGAATATCGGTGCAGGATTCGGAGCCTGTCAGCCTGGCCAGGTGACTGAGCCCAGGTCCGTACGATGCACAGGGAACTGAAGGCAGAAGCAGGAAGTGACCAAGATTAAGGATCCTAAAGGATGAGAGCCCCCCCCCCCCCAGACCTTTCAGGGAACACCCCCTTACTCCTCCTCTTTTTCTCTAGCAACAGAGGAGATTCTAGTTTCACGACCACAGAAGATTAAGAAAGTGCATTCAAATACTGCGTCTACGTTGAACTGGAAGCTTAGGCACTGATGTGTTATGTAAACAGGAAAAGAGGAGAGAGGAACAGGAAGCGCTGAGACAAGTCAACCTGAAGCCAGTTCATGCTCCTCTGCCTGCATCACTTTGATGCAGTTATAGCAGTATTGACAAAGGAGCTGTTTTTGGTGTCAGCTAATGCTTCTTCCATTCTTTCTGTTTTATGTGGACAATGAAATTGTTTGCAGTACACAAACTAGAAGCTGTAGGAATACAAAATGTATGAGTCAAGTTAATCTCTGTAATATCATGTTCCTCTTATCAGATGGCTTGATGGTTTTGTGGGTAACACCGTCACTGTACACATTCTTGGTTAGGAGATCAAATCTTTCCCCTGCTTTTTCGCAGGTGGCGTTTACATGTCCACTCCATGCTGCGGCGGTTCATTTCTGAAATTCCAAGCCATGTAATAGGTGCCTTGGTGTCCTATGTGTCGTGGCGTGAGGGACGAAGGAGTCGACGGCGGGCGGCGTGGTGAAATATATGGGGGTTTATTAGACTAAACGAACAGAGACTTTAAACAAACAGGATCACCTGGGATCACAAATGGGAGGACTGGCAACCAGGATGCCTGGATAAGAGGGTAAAATATCGATGGTTGTGCAATGTCAAGGGTGGGGACAGTTCCCGGATTAAAAATGTATGACTTATGGACAACTCATAATTATGAACGGACTGACATGAATCCTATTATGATAAAAATTCAGGTTAAATACAATGGTACAGTACTATATGTCATTACTTTTATTATTACTGTACAGTAATAATAATAATAATTATTATTATTATTATAACCTGGGCTCTGTCTGTCAAGCAATATACCAAAAAGCAAATAATCAAACTGATAAACTCTGCCACCGAATGGCGGATCATCAGCATGCCAATGCCGTGAATAGGAGGAGATGGGGGGTTGCACACCTGCTTCGCCACCCTGGGGGGACCAGACTGTCACCTGCCATTGCAGACCCTTCATGCAGAGACGGAGATAAAGCAGGCAGCGCAGTAGCAGGAAGATGCTGCACACAGGTGCAGCTCTTTGGTGTGACGCTGTGTGGCCTGACAGGCCAAGGTGCTCCGCAGTCAGACTCTCCTTCACTCTCCCACACACAGCTCTCTGATTAGTCCCGCTGGTTTCCCTCCCAGATGCACCTCTGGGGTTCCACACTAGCAATTTTTTGTTCTAGGAACGTTTACCAAATGTTACAATTAAGGTATGGAAATGTTCACGTGTGGAAGGTGTCTAGTTTTCCTGATGTTCACAGAATGTTATCCCACTACTACAACTACTACTACAACGAAGACTAATACAGTAAAATCCCGTTATAACGGACTTCAAGTGATCTGGCAAAACAGTCCGTTATATCCGAAGTCCGTTATATCCAGAGTTGCTGTATGACCAGAACTACAGGACTACAGGACACCATTTACTCATGTCACACCCCAGCAGACACACTTGTATAGAGTATTATATTGTACATGTAGTAATCCAACTTTACCTGACCAGATGCGTGACTATTAATAATCCCGACTACGTATCTGCGCTGGATATCACTGGCACGCCGCACGCCTTGTAGGCGGAGCTGCATGTCCGATATAGCTAAACAAATCTACAGCGAAAAGTGGGACCAAATTGTTTGCCCGTTATAAGCGAAATCCCGTTATATGCGAGTCCTCTATATCCGATGCTTTTTCTGCATGGTCTTAAAGGCGCACAGCCGGGATCATCGGACGTCCGTTATAGACGATATTCTGTTATAAGCGAGTCCAATATAACGGGATTTTATTTTAATATAAAAGAAATGTTGTGCATGGTAGAGCAGCAGGTCACGCTGCCTGCTTACTCATCAAAGGTCATGGGTTCGAGAATGGAAGGTGCGTTTCAGGTATACACATATAGCACTTATAAAATTATATTATGGAACAACACTACATTAATTGCACTAAAAGGATGTTCAAGTATCATTTTGACATTGACAGAACCTTTGTTAAAATGTAATCCGTGGAAATAACATTCAATTAACAGCACAGTAAGAATGTTCTCTGTCACCTTTGAAAAGACCTTCATGTAACATTGGCTGAAGTTCTGGGAATGTTCCTTGATAGCTGGGTCAGAAGCAGCTCAATTTGTAGGCTGGCAAAAGCTATTCAATAGATAAGCCAGTCCAAGGGCTTAGTAAGAAATGAATGGACGGGGGGGCGGAGTCCTTACTAGGGCGGCCGATGGCGAGCTTATGTATAATATAAAAGGCTATTCATGACTTAAGCCAATAAATACACATTTATTTTGAGAGGTTAAAATATTTAAAGCCCCCCTTAAAACATGCCTAATGACACCCCTGATCCATTCTATAATAGCTCAGCCAGCTCGGACCCCACCACACGAAGCAGGGAACACATAAATGCCAGTCCGTCATGGGGCTCAAACTCACGGCAGAGGTTACACGCTGCATACATAAAGTTGCCTTACTGCTGTAAATATTGACTACAGATGCCTTACTGGTGGGTAATGCTGTGGAGTTTCCTTCTGCTACCCAGAAAGCTCCGCATAAGCTTCCTCCTCTTATATACCCATAATTCTTCAAAGACATCGAGTACTAAATATAATGATGAAGGTAGTCTGGATGAAAACACTGTATTGTGCCAAGTATCAGTCAAAGAACACAATTAAAATTTGTGTAGTAAGTGTATATTTGCTAAGAAATTAAACACAATTTAATATTAGAAAATATGCAAATCAATAGTAGCACAATTAAATACTAACAAGAGTTTACTCTTTAGTCATAAAAGTTACTGATATCTTAGGAGCAGCCCAGTCATTCCATGTGTTAATTCAATTTCACCAGCGCAATTAATTATTTAATTAATCAAATGAGTGGTTGCGCAAACAAACACATCCCTGTATCGGGTGGTCATCGCAAACAAACACATCCCTGTATCGGGTGGTCATCGCAAACAAACACATCCCTGTATCGGGTGGTCATCGCAATCAAACACATCCCTGTATCGGGTGGTCATCGCAAACACTGGGGTGACTTTTTGGGAAGTTTTGAAGCGGCTCAGCTGTCACACTTTGACAGATGCATCATAGTTTTACAGCGACACGATGATGATTTCGACATCATATTCTTTTGACTGCTTAGGAGTACTGGGGACACTGCAGTGACTCAGTGTGGGTCAGAGGCAGGAATGTATCATACAATCAACCCCACTGCTGCAGACCTTTAGACCTTGAGAAAGCAGTGGATGGCTTTTTCACCCCTTAACCCTTGATTTATTGAGTTTATTTCCTTAGCTGCTCATAATCTTTACAGCTTTACACTGTTGGAGCAGATTAATACATCCTTTGCTTAATGCTTATATCAGTTTTCTGGCACAAAATGCATTCGATTTCAGTTCACAAACACATACCTATTGAGCTGAGCCCATCAAACAGGGCTCAACATTGTCATTAATGGTCTGAGTATATCTCCCTCGGTTTGGAGCGCTCGTTCAGCATCCTGCCCGGCCTGGTTCATTTTAACAGCCCAGAGGATAATGAATCACTTTGGGTCCTTGATTTTTTTTTTCCATCTCCAACAGCTATTAGCCAAATGACTCACAGTTCCTCAAAGCCAAGGAAATGTGAGCGAAGAAGTTTGGCCACATTTCACAGTATGGAGGGAAGTCAGCTCACAGGGCAAAAGCGGCAGTGAGTTGCAAGGTATAAGCAGCCTGGTCCATGACTAAGGCGCATGCATAGCGCTGCCTGCGTCACTGTGCTCACTGTCTCACCACAGCCACAGAGTCACAGCCAGGACATGCTGGATGTTTACTCTTCCTGTAATGTCAGTGGCCACTAGGGCCGATAAGTTTATAACGCGACATGACACTTTGGGTTTTTAGGATTCTTGTCATTTGCCCTGTTGTACAGATTAATTTAATGCCAAATATGTGAAGGGGGAGCCCTTGTCATCCAGCAAGACTGTGCTCACAGCAGAAATAACCAAAATAACCGTAATCATTAGTAAAAGTGCACTTTCGCTTTTATTAATGACTATATTAAGACATCCTTTCATCACCACTGTATAGCTGAGAGATTGATACCAATATGTAGCAATGGTCATATAAGTGGCGTAGGTTGTTAATCTGAAATTCACATTATGCTATCTAATCCACCATAAACTGCCACCATAAAGTCACAGAGCAGCATACCTTTATTGAAGTGACCTGGGGCAAGATTAATGCAAGAAAGTGAGGCAAGTTTCTATTTTATTATTTCTCTAAATAAAAGCCTTTGAAATGCTGTGAACTTCTGAGCACAGTGCGGTAAAATGTGAGCAAAGCTCACTACATATAGAAATGACATAATTTCTGTGATGACAGATACATGTGACAGTATATGATGTAGCAGAGAGTTTTGCATTTTGGGCTGCACACGTCGAGTCTCTCCTTGCTGGAACGCAGTGCAGGATGCACCATTTATCACTGCCAGCATGCTGTGCTACTACAGCCTGACGCTGGGCCATTGCTGCCAGGGTTGCGTTCTGCTGCGTGTGCAGCAGGGGTACCCTCTGCCCTGCAGACACTGTCGAATGGTCAGGGAACACTGTAGACCTTGCATTACACACTGCAGTTACGCATATTCCACTGCACACCCCCAGAACCATGCCAGATGATGCACCCACCTTTCTAGTGACATCAAGTAACACACCTGATTCAAGGAAGTCTCAAAGTGCCCCTAACAGAAAATTACTGAGCGTCCCTCCCCCCAGTACCAGAAACCACAAAAAATGAACTGATCACCAACAGCCACATTATATTTATGAAGTTGGACCCTACATATAGATTGATAGATAGAAAGAAAGAAAGAAAATGTCTTAATCCGGTAAAATTGTAGATGAGGGCTATACTGAAGCTCTGATTTCTGTGGAATCGTTTTTTAAATTGCTTTCCTTGTTGCAAACTGAGGGATGCTGGAAGAGTGGACCGGCTGTGATTGGCTGCTGTAGGTCTTCCGTGGGAGCCTCACTGCATAGCAACAAGCTCCCCCCCCCCAATCACTGTACTCCTCCAGCAACCATGTCCTCCACCGAACAACCCCCATCTATCCGTACTGTTCTACCCACCAACCCCCCCCCCCCCACACACACACACACAGATTCTCCACACAGAATTGTGATACTGTGCCTCTGAGGAGCTGTATCCATGACAACGGCAAGCTGACCGCCGCATCGCCTCTCTGGCTGACCTGGATTCTGTGCTTATGGTTACTGGGGCAGACTCACGCTCCGGATACCTAGGGTGGTGTTTGCGGGCTCTCCCCCCCCCTGGAATGCGGAGGACATATCTGCCCACAAGCAGTCGTTTCCATTTTCACGGATGGCCCCGCTGCCTTTAGAGGTCCCTGACTTGGCAGAACTGTGGCTGAGGTATTTGACCACATCTGAATTTGCACGTTTTTTTGTCCCTTCCTGCATGCCATATTGACGTAGCTGTAAGATGATGGTGCTGCATCTGTCTCTGGGGTGGGGTGGCACTGGTCGGTCGACACTGCAGTGCAACTGCTTTACTGGCCTCGGCGGACGCGCTGATGTGAGTCGCGGAGGAGTGTTTCCCAAACCCTATGCGGTAAAAACTTGCTTATCTCACAGTGTACAGTAGTAAAAATAAATCACAGTGGTTTGCAGATGCATGTAAAATGGCAATTCATGCCGTACAAAGCAAATCTCTCACTTACACTTGAGCAGGATGTGCGTAATACCCATAAATACCCTGAAAAGTTTTGAAAAGCTATATTTCCAAAATCTAAAAAAACACTGTATGCTTTAACTTAGCTAAAATCTGAATGAGGCTAGATGAAGCTGCATTTTCAGGGTATTGGTAAAATCTGAGCGTAATTTTTATCAAAACAGATAAGCCAGGCTGTGTAATATGGAGGATCTGCCAGCGACACTGAAGCTCAGGCAGGGAAGACGTGCCACCTCACACTCAGATCGTACTGTATGTCAGCTATGAAATATTCACAAGATGACTAATGAAAAACAACAAAGGGAATCCTCTGTCCCGCACCATATTACCTCCAGCTCAGCAGTATCTGGTAAAGGTTGTGCATCATTCTTTCAGTAGAATAACACATCTTCTTCTATTTTCATCATACATTTTGGTTAATGTTGCATCAAAACCCCTAAATCAGCATTTCCCAATCCAGTCCCCAGGGATCCCACATTTTTGCTCCCCCAGCTCCCTGTCAGACAGTCCACATTTTTGCTCCCCCCAGCTCCCTGTCAGACAGTCCACATCTTTGCTCCCCCACAGCTCCCTGTCAGACAGTCTACATTTTTGCTTCCCCACAGCTCCCAGTCAGACAGTCCACATCTTTGCTCCCCCACAGCTCCCTGTCAGACAGTCCACATTTTTGCTTCCACCCAGCTCCCTGTCAGACAGTCTACATTTTTGCTTCCCCACAGCTCCCAGTCAGACAGTCCACATCTTTGCTCCCCCAC
>JABFEB020000104.1:27426142-27449222 GCA_019775895.2 Stomatorhinus ivindoensis | reverse complement strand
ACCACCCCCCCCCCCCCCCCCCAGCCCCGCCTTGAATAGAGCTGTTATTTTTAGCTAAAAGGTTAGGGTTGGCTCTATTTTAAGAAGGTGCACTGCGTTCCTCAGTTTGCTTGGATGTGCAAGGACTGTCCTCATTCTCCTGCAGCACTGGGGAGGTGGTGACCCCATGGGCAGGAGCCCTGTGTGACTCTGCAGCCCCAGCCGTGCTCCAGCAATACAGCCACATTCCATTACGGAATATTAGTATGTGATCTCAAAAGACCGCTTTAAAATAGCCTCCATTTTCAGGTCTTTTTCTCATCAACAAGATGCAATTAAATTATTCTCTCTTTTTTTTACAGTTTAGTGTGTTATCGATTTGAGTGTAAACCGCAGTTTTAGAAATGCAAATCCTCTTCTGACACGTTCAAGGCTCTTAATGGGTGTTTTATTTCCTGCACTGTATGTAGTGGTTGCTAGGCAACACAGTGGAATCAATAACATCGTGTAAGGCCTTCAGCAGCACTAAGGGAGAGATTTTCCATTTCATCTGTTCAAACTTTCATGTATCTCTCCGAAGCCACTCCCCTCACGGCCGCTCTTATTATGTAGTCGTGACATGCTGGTGTCGCCATGTCTCATCCATGCAACGGTAGCCCTCTGGGTGACAATGGAGCTGTAGTGGTACTGAAAACCGACAGAGGGAAATCATGTGAGCCGGAAAAAGGGGTATTTCTGGCGAGTGCAACCGCAGGTGCTCCCTGCGTGTTCCAAACGCGTGGGCGGACTCGGAAATCCCGAACCGACACACTGATGCTTCATGTGGTCTTTGGATTAATAACTCCTCTCTGCTTCTTTTCACAAGTGTCTGTGCCAGTGCATTACGTATGGGGAGGCACGGCGACCCACGCAACAGTGTGTGCGACTGGCCACGAGAAACGGGGGCATTTTACCATGGGCTGTACGGCTGGGAGCATTTGCCAGTGCGGCACTGGTCCAGTTTCAGCCTATGATCTTGCCGTATAACCCCAGTGTAGCTCGGGCAGATGGCTGTGTTTGGACAGACGCCCCCCTCAGGCCTACGCTCAAGGTCCTCCTGCGAAGGTCTGACTTGGAGGAGTGGGTCACTGGAGTAGAACTGAGCGGTGATCCCACTATCTGTCAACCTTGGCCCTGAAACGTGGCCCTCGGTGTGGAGAGAGAATTTTGCGCCAACTGCTCTGTTCTTCTGGCCTGTGTTGACGCTATGGCTACAACCAAATGATCTGTCTGTCCAGAGTAGTATCACAGTGTTTTGTGATGGGTTCCTGTGTCTGGCCACACAGGCTTTCATTTACTGTGCTATACTGCTTGTCTGTATAGGTACTAAAAGGACTTAAGTGTCTCCTTGGTAGGATGCATCTGTGTTATGTGCCTTCAGAATTTAAATGCCACATAATAAAGATAAATAGTAAACATGATGTTAATGTCTTAAGACCTAATCGTTTTCCATTAAATGTCTATGGTGCTTATGACAACGTAACCACCATCTAACCTGGGTGCCGGAATCTGTTGAATGTATAGTAAACCTTGGTCATTATCGATTGAACATCTACAGCATTGGCTCTGTCCTCCAGCAAGGACTGTTAGCTTCAAACAAATGTCCCTGGTTGATGTAACGTGACAGCTCGTACGGCTGCTGACAAACCACGTACAGCCTTTCCGTTCTCCTCTCACTGCTAATGGTGCTTTGGGTGACCGTGGGATTGTGCTTCTCTTCTCAGTTGTGCTATTGACTGCCATTTCTATAAAAATTAGGTTTTTGATCCGTTAGACAGTATAATCAGGTGTTTTCTGTGTAAGTCCCTGAGCGTGACATTTTCTGTTTGTGCAGGAAAAAAAAAACAATTTTCCCCCTTGGTTTTAAGGAAATCTTGCAGAAATACTTGTAAGCTGCTATTATGTGGAGAAATACACCGTAGCGTAAATATGCAGTACAAAACACAGAAAACCTGTAAAACGTGATTATTATGGGAGCTTTGGATTAAATATTTTCTAGAAAAAAAATCACCCAGTATCCCGGTAGATGGACGTGGCTGACGTGCAGTTTATTAAACAATCTATGTAATTATAACATACATCCGGCATTCGGTGATATTTTGGCAAAAATGCAGCGACTTGTGCGAATGCGGCGGGGAAACACCTCGCTTTCTATCTGCCGACAATAAGAGGGCGAGCCTCTCCGCGGGATCTGGCGGAGCGGGACTTACTAGCGGCTGTGCGTGGGGATTTCTCACGTAATGCCAATTCGACGGGACTGTGCCTACGACACAAAGGAGGCTGGATCCCGGTACCGCCTGTAATAACGCGCACAGGTTGCGAGGCAGAATACAGACAGACTCCACTCAGCGGCGGCGGTCGCAGCCCGTGCAGGGAATCCGACAGGCTGCGATCCCATTTATTTTTTGCATTGACACCAAGTTGCCTGTTTTATAATTTTATACAAATAATCTGTAGGGCTTTAAACTCGTAAACCGGGAGAAGTCGGTATTGCCGGAACAAAACGGAGAAGATTGAGACTTTTTTCCCGATGTACAGGTCGACTCGAGCGCATGGAAGTCAGGCTTTAGATGGGAGATGGGAGCGCTTGGGATTTCCCTGTAGGACTCGCTGCTGGAGCAGATCTGCTCAGAGGAAGCTTATGTATTAAGACTGGTCCGAAAGGGACGCTGTTTCAGGAACTGAATCAAAATGGTCCAGAACGTGATACTGGTGTTTTTCCGCAGGAGGCTCAGTCAACGGCCGGCTGTCGAAGAGTTGGAAAGTAGAAATATTTTAAAACGTGAGTATATTTATCACTTTAAAAAAATTGTGATGGATGTTTCCAGTAGACGTGTTTACTTTTACAGTTAAGTGAGTATTAATTGGAATATGCTAGTATATTATGCATAATGTAACAGTACTGTATGTTTTACGAGGAATTATAAAGTGGAATAATTTAACTTATAAACCGAAATCTGCTGTCCGATAAACCCCAGCTGCTTATCCTAAGACGAAAGCAAGAGCTTTTGGAGTTCTGTATTTTCTGGTTGTCTAACTATAAACGTATTTTTCACGTTACCTCAATTTCATTTGCTTATAAAGAAAAGACAAGCAATAAAATAATCATAACCAAACACGGGAATTCCGTCTAAAACATCCCGCATGCAGGGCAGGGGGTGGGGGATTCCACGCTGCAGTTTTTTTAAAACTAAAAATCCTTTCTCAATTCTAACCTTTACTCTCCATCCCTCTTATTTAGTGATAATACAATCGCCCTTCTGGACTGATTCCGAAATTCAGTTATTCGTTACTTATCGCAGCGTTTAAAAGGTTGTATCATCCCGATAACACACGAACCAACGTTCGTGTAACGCAGAAATTTGACTTTGAAAATTGCAAATCCATACAGCTATTAGCGCCTCTTCGAGTGTCCTGTACATTTCCCACCCCACCGAAGTCCTGCACTTCAGTATTACCTCCGGAGTCGTGACAGCCCTGATAGCTATGCTGTTTAAGTCGAGAGAATTGGACGTTGTCTGGTTACTTCAATAGGAAAAAAGGCAGAATTAAAAGAACTAGTGAAACGCAAACATTTCTGACCTTAGGAAGGGTGACAATTGCTAAGCCATTTAGTTATCAAAGCCTCTTTGAGTGTCCTGTGACAGACGCTTTCTACATTATTCACTGCTACCTTTACTTTTCATGGCTCTATTTCCTTAAGATGTACAACCAGATAATTGAAAGGGGTTGAAGTAAATCAATATAATACATAGAAGAGAATGATTACATTGTATATAATTTCTTGCCTCCTGTTAATAATGGATGCCTGCACAGGTTTCCTTTCGGAATGTGTGTAACTCTTCACCTTGCACAGTATATGTCACTGGTTTTCATGAGCCACGATTCTCTTCTGCCTTTCAGAGAGAAATGATCAGACAGAACAGGAAGAGAGGAGGGAAATCAAACAGCGACTCAACAGAAAGGTATGCTGGACCCACCATTAAACATTTCTCCCCTTATTTATGGCCCATAACATGATGGTATAATGTGAGCAAATCAAGGTAAAAGCAACCAAGTCATATGTCTGCACGCACGCACGCACGCACGCACACACACACACACACACACACACACACACACACACAGCTTCACAGCCTTGCACTTCTCATGCTGAGAGTTGGGGCTGCTCACTGCAACACCCAACCCTGGGCACATGCACGGAATCAGCACTGGCCTTCATGTGAGACAAGCTTACTGTACCAAGCATCTGGGACTGGGATGGCGTTTGACAATTCAAAAAAATAAACGTCAGGCAAATATAGAGATTGTGCAGATAAGCATTTTCTATCTGAGGTCTATCAGCCTGCGTACTCTGTAGGAGACAAGGCTTAGAGGAATGCATATAAATGGCTTTGCAGGACAATAATAATGCTATATTAAATTGTGTTAAATTTACCAAAGGTTAGGGTTGATATTTACTAACTGCGCTTCTCTAAATCTGTGTTCCAGCTCAACCAGCGGCCTACAGTAGATGAACTGCGGGACAGAAAAATCCTGATCCGCTTCAGTGATTACGTAGAGGTGGCTAAAGCTCAGGACTACGACAGGCGTGCAGACAAGCCCTGGACCAGGTTGTCTGCAGCTGACAAGGTACCTGAGTCCAGTTCTGCATAATTTGCTTAATTATTATCCTGCTACAATTCTTCCAGAATCAGGGATGCCATTGGACTTCCTTTAAGATAGCTTAATGACTGTCATCGCTTGTGTCCTGCAGGCGGCAATACGGAAGGAGCTGAACGAGTTCAAAAGCAACGAAATGGAAGTGCATGCATCCAGCAAACACTTGACGAGGTCAGTAAAAGTGTTTTCGTAGCAACTTCCAGGGCTATTATTAGAAAACCTGCATGTTCTGAGAGCTTAAGATAGCCTGAACTCAATTTAGCAGAACCAAAATCAGCACACAGCAGCAAATCCTGACATCCTTGATAAATGCGGCTGGAGGCACCTCCAGATTCCCTGTAACCGCAACTCTCCACGTCTGTAACAGTGACCCTGCTAACAGAGTGGCTTTCTCAGAGCGCTGCACTTCCCTAAAAATAGCCCGTTCCTCAGTCAGCTACCCCAAGCAAACCGCTAGTGACTAAAAATGTAGTTTTGTAACAATACTGTGCCCATCTTCTCCCCTCCAGGTTTCACAGACCATAAGAGATGTTTCTTCTGTGAAGAACTTCTACGCCCCGTCTGACCGGGGAGCGCCTGGAGAGCATTCTTCCAGTGCCTTGGCCCATTCCTTGGGTGGTCATGATACTCTGGCAGATGGTTTTATGGTTGATGCTGCCTGGAAGAGATGCACTATGGCCCACTGAGCAATCTAACCAGGTTTAAAGTGGGCAGAAAGAGAGAAAAGGCATAGATGAGGACTCTTTTGGACAGAGTGCATCCATTCTTGGAACAAACTGTGCATGTCACCAGCTTTCCTACCCTTGAAAAAGTAATCCCAGGGGCATGGGCTCAATTCTGAGCAAATTTCATACTGTATAAATCTTGAGAGAATTGTCATTATTGTCATAATGATTACTTTGTATATTTGTGTGCAAAATAAGAATTTTTTTAAGTCAATAAAAACAAGATCCTTTTGTGTTACCTCCTGTGTGGTTTTTCTTTGGGGAAACACTGGGATGTATTTTAGCTGCTGCAGGACAGGCGTTAGACCGTAGCCCCAAAGGACTGATAAATGGTAACAATTGCCAAAGTAACAGATTTTTTGGATGAAAAAACCCATAACATCAACGCAGCAACCATCAGAGACAACATGGGCAACAGTTGACCATGACAGGCTGAAATTCCTCACAAATAGATAGTGACAGAGCCAGCAACTTATATTCCAATTAAGTTTTTTCTTGAGCTTTATGCTGTCTGGGATGGGCAATAACAGCCCCCCCCCCCAAAATGCTGCACCGTATAAGCTACTGAAAGACGGAGGGATGGATAGCTAACGATAGCTACACAGACGAAACTGAATTTTGTTTGTGTGGAACTTACTAAATGTGGTTAACCTTTTGTGAAACCTGATTACAGAAATAAAATACCTTTAGTGATTTTTGAGAATAATATAATTTGTGTACTTCATAAATAAAACATAACATTATAGCCAAGTCTCAGTGCCCCTGCATGTGCAGCTCAGGACATTAACAAAAACCTAGGGTGTGTGTGTAAGCTGACCTCTCCAAGAAAGCACAGGCTAATGCCATACCAGAGAATTTATTCCATAAAACCATATAAAGATTAAAAACAACCACCCTAAATTCACTGGACTATTTCTAAAACCAACACTAAACAGAAGACAAACAGCAAGAGATCTCAATAAATGTAGCTTCTTACAATTGCTTAAAAGATTTCAAACCAAGTAACATTTCTTCAAATGTTCATTTTAGTGAATGTTCTCAATTGAATCAAGTAACAATATCGGGGAATTGAAGTTTTTTCTTTCCCACATTTACACAGCAGAGACAACAATGTCAAAATATGAAAAATTGCTGAAAACCTAGGTCATCTTGGAGTTAAAGTCCCACCCTTCCAGGCAGATACCAGGCCTGAAGTGCTCTGTGAACACTCAAGAGACTTTCCTTGTGCTGGAGGATGTAAATGACATAAATGCATGACAAATTTCATAGAAACAGGCACCAAAACACCCACTGACTAAGCAATTTGTATCAACATAACCTGTCAACAAAGCCTTTATTAAAACCGACAAGTGAGCTTTTCTTAGCTTTACTGCCACTCAGTTCTGCAAACAAAACATACCCTTAAAAAGTGTCACTAACAAACCAGAACCCGCCGATACTCTGAGTTCTGCTCACCATATCCCTGAAGAGCTTATCTTGTATAGACTTCATGTCTTTCCTCATCAAGCATATCTGAAAAACATAAGCGAGAGACCATTGCCCTGGATGCTCGGTTTCTGACCACTGGCGGGCATGCTGAGATGATGCCTTGCTGTATGGATTCTCCTGTGTGAGAACTAGGAGAAGTAATGCAGTGATAGCACAAACGCTACAGTAACATCTGGTCAAGCAGTAAAAGACTCTGGGTTTGGGGAGGACGACGGACGGCGTGCCGGGAAGGCAGCCCCTCTCTATAATGAAGCCCAGAGGAGCCTGAAAGGAGACAGTTGGTGTAGGCAAGTCACATCAACCACAGAATTCACTCATTTCAGTTGACCAGCCATAAGTAGTTATTGTGTGGTTCTGTCACAGTTGTCCTACTTGGAGGAAATATAGTACCTGGCCAAACACAAAGGAAAAGGCTGCAGAAAGAGGGATGTGCACCATTCACATACAGTATTAATTAATGTCCACCTTCTAATGTTTAACTGTTAGACTTTTCTCACTTTCTCCATTTGGTTACATCCATGGTTTCCATGGCTTGCTAGTCCTGGCAGTCCAGCATCACCTTGTCAAGGACATAAAGTGACTGATAACAAAAAAGTAGCACTTAAGTTTAGCAGCAAAGGAACTTTGATTCAACAGTGCAATGGAATGCCCTCTTCCACGCTTTACTCAATTAATACTGTAGATTCACTTAGTGAAGGCAAATACCAGCCAATATTTTTACACTGTGTAAAAAATATTTTTATTTAGTGTAAAATATTTTTACACTAACTTCTGGTTATACATAGTTATTGACCAGCCTGATAAAAGGTGCATAATTCTGGATCTGTGAGATCTTGGAAATTGTATGCACACATATAGAATGGACGGCATTTTAACTTGTAAGACTCGCCTCAGAATGAAAGATCCGGTGCTCATTCTCTAAACCATGACACCGATTAGCCTGGAATGTGCTCCTCAGGTGCTGCAGCCTGGCGGACAGGAAACCACAAACTGGATCAGAGGGGTGAATGAACAGTGTAACAGAGCAGCAATGAAAATGAGGACACCCGACCAGAGGAAAGACAGAAAAAGGACAATGACGCAAAAAGCGTGTCATTCTGAACTCTAAGTACAGGGTCAATACATCATCTAGGCGAGGTCCAATAAAAGATGCGTACGTATGTGTTTCCCATAGAAACTGATTTTTTTTGTTCCAAAAATTGTGTTACAACATGACCTGGAATAAAAATACTGGTAATTATTCTAAAAAGTTTTCTCAACCAAAACTCAGGAAGGTAACCTGCAAATAAGGTTACTTATAATATCTGTTATACTGTATGTAAAGCAGCAGTTTGCTGTTCTGTTGCATAATCAGCCACCATGATAACCGTTAAACCAGCCAAGACCTGGAGGTGGCTGCAGGAACCAGAATACCAACAGAACCTGGACATATCACTGACTCTGCGGAAGGTAATCTGAACAAGACAACGGATTACATTTGTTCAGTTCAACATGCCTGCTAAGAATTATTCTAAAGAATCATACACTGCAAACCACAAAGAGAATCTTTGTTTTGCCACTATCAACAGGCATGGCCCATTAAACTGAATATCTATTTTTTTCAGAAATGAAGATCTAACTTGCTCAGATTATGTTCAGCCAGGGTGGGAAGAAGCTGAGCAACTATGAGTAGCAGAAAAACACTTAAAAAAAACTCCATAATATGGTGAACATGCCTGTCACCAGGAGGCAGCGTTAGAGACTTCTGGTGGGTCAGTCTTTCACTGAAGCCGCTATGGTGGGGAGAAACAAACATACTGGAAAAATTCTAGGGGTAGATGAAATCCGTCAATAGGTACTGAAAGTACTGGATGATGACAGTGATCACTTGAGGTTTGCAGTTCACCAGCCATTCTATGTCCCGATGCTGAACTATGGTTTTGAGCTGTGTGTAATGATCCAAAGACCAAAACTGCAAATACAAATAGCTGAAATGAGATTGCTCTGCAGGGTTCCAGGACTCAATCTCTGACAGTGTGAAGAGTTCAGAGATCTGGAGGGGGCCTTAAAATACAGATGCTGCTCCTTTAGATCTAAATGAGCCATCTGACAGTATATCTTATAAGGATGCTACCTGGAGAGGTCCTCAGAGAGCTTTTCTGAACATGTGCCACCGACCAGAGGCCATGTGGAAAACCCAGGAGACCTGCTGAGGATCTATATGTTTCTTAGCTGGCTTGGAATAGCTCAGGAGAAGCTAGAGTATGTGGCAGTGGAAAAGGAGGTCTGGTCAGATTAACGTGATCACCAAAACCCTCAATAGAAAGCAAAGGGACTTCAGGAGGTTTAAGAGAATCAGTTCAATAAGCAACAAGACTGACGATTTCAAAAAACCTAGAACAGCTGGTCTCGGTCTACTTCAATAAAATCGGATCTACTGATTTCCCTCCATGTCTCAGAGATATACTCATACCTGTGCGCATCTTTCTCCTTGATGGAGCGAAAAGCCTGGTACTGCTTACCCCAATAAACCTAAGGAGATAAGCTAAATTTAGTAGTGACAATAGCATCTTGTATTTTCCTCTTTGTGTTTAACATGATCAATGATGATACTCTTGATAAGGCTCTTTAAGTTGCTATTATGTTATTGTTTTATTCATTTGCAGCAGCATTCTGCCACAAAAGGCCACATAAGTTATATCTAGATTATGCATAAATAAGTACCTTGCAGAGATGTTCACGAGTCATAAAATTAGAGTCCGAGTGAAGCTCCAAATCTGCATCGTAGTTCCAGTTTGACATTATTTACCAAAGTTTTTACTGCCTATTTGTTTTTTTCTATTAGTAACTGATATGACTAAATGGGAATCACCACTTGAACGGTTCAAAAACTGCTGCTTCATGGTACCTTAGGCTTATATCCATCTTCAAAGTAATCGCTATTTCAAATGGCTTTGAAGGAATAACATTTTTTTTCAGATCTTAAGCACATTTCTAACGTAGATTTCAAAACTAATACACTATGTTGAAGACGTCCACTGAGCAAAACAGTTACAAACAGCCTATTTCTAAGAGGTGCCTTCTAATGAAAAATAACACCTGGAATATCCCACGCTTTGTCAGATCGGGTCAAAGCATCAAAGCAGAAAAAGCTTGTTTGTCACTATCAAACAAGTTGCAGTTGAATTTGAGTCATAAAGTAACGCTTTGCAATTCAAGTCAATTAAAGTCGAGTCACAAACTCGAGTCCCCATCTCTGGTACCTTGCACACGTTTTATGTTTGTGCATATTTCAGTGCATCATTTCTTTAAACCCTTTGTTCACTACATTAAGCAAATGTGATTATCTACTGTTCAATTTACAGCCAAAGAGCTTAGTGGCATACAGTCAGTTCCTTTTCTATGTTTTTCAGAGTGGACTCCTCCTCTTCCATTTTCCGTATCTCTTGTAAGAGATCTGCTTTGATGTTCTCTAGACCGCGAATCCTGCAGAAAGAGAAGCACTCTGTGATACCTGAATCTGAATGATGCGTACTGGAGGAAAACAGTGGCAGCTCACCTGTACTGATGCACCTGTACACAGGCTGTGGAAACGTGCTGCTGCATCATATTCAGTGACTGTTTGGAAAAGAGGCTCATTCTCCTAGAGTGATTCTACAAGGGCACAGAGGCTCAGGCTCTTGACTCCAAAGCATGAGTGCAAAATGAATTGTGAATCGAATTGCGGTAATGAACTTTTTGTGAGCAGGGTTAGGGTTAAAAGTAAGGGTGGAAGCAGTTCAGGTTACCTTTAATTTTCTCTGCAAATCAGAGTTAAGCTGGTGGCAAGCAGATCCGAGGTTTTGGGTACCCTCAAGGTCTTGCAGGTTCAGGTCCTCGGTGTCGACACTGTCCTGCCAGCAGCTGGAAACTACGACGAAAAGGTGGGAGTGTATCTCCATGTCACTTGCCAAGAGGCAGGCGGAAAATTATATAAAATAAGAATTCCGGATGACAGACTAAGGCCATATGATGATAGTCATGGTATGTCATCTATTATGTTTCTATAACATTTCATCTATAACATTTCTGCTCATTAAAATGACATGAAGGGAATATGAGATTATAAAAGATGTGTATTTTTCTATCTGTCCCTGATAAAGGCAAGCTTCCGGTGTCTAGTATGGTGACGCTTCTCTACAGGCGTCTGGTTTCATAACACCATTGGAATGCACTCCCACGCGACATGGTTATGGCAGCACGCAAATTACACTGATTTCGGACTCATTCACAGCTCTCACTTACACCGTCTGCAGAAATACCCATGGCTTCATCCGGAGCACATGGACACAGCTTATATGAATCCACTATTGAGTTAAGGAAGTATGTGATTGGTTTCTTAGGGATGCGTTTTTCAAGCCAGGGGTGGACTGTGGAACTACAGCAGAGAAACATGGAAAAGGGGCATCTCATGGACGCAAACTCAATCACACCTGGGTGAAAATTCATGAAATATAGTCTGAGGGAACCTGGTTGGCAAAATTGAAGTAGGGGAATCACCCAGGCCGCTGACAAGATAAATGATGAATAGCCAAGCATTGTGGTTGGAAAGGTTGAGAAATTTTTGGCTCAAGGTAGTTTTTGGGACCTCTGAAATGGAAAGTGAATGGCAGTGTATATCTGAATGTCAGTGAGCCCTAGGTAAGTTAAGAGTTTCTGGAATGAGACTTGGGACTGAGGACTGGAAAGAGGAACAAGAAGTGGAAGGTGAGGATCAGATTATATAGAAGAGATTGTACCTGTGTACGTGTTAATCGTGCAATCCCTCTGTACACCATGGGCTCCTCTGGCCTTTCCAAAACCACTTTTCTCATTCTCCTCATTTCCCCCCTCAAAGCTGTTCTCCAGAACCTTTGGAGGTGTTGGTCCCATTTGTCTAGACGTTGAGGCTGATGGGGTGAGAGGGAAATAAAATGAGACCCAGTGGAGTTTAAAATCCATTTCATCATAAGGGACAAAAAATCTGACGAAAAAGGCTGTGTTCTTGGAAACTGCATAGAAAAAGTCAATGTGAAGAGCCTACTAAACAATGTAACGTTCATCCCAGCAGTCAACAGCGCAAGAAAATATATTTTCAAGGCTATAAAGTATTTTTTTGCACAGAATGCCCACCCATCCATCCATTGTCTGTAACCACTTGTCCTTTCCAGGGTCGCAGAGGCTCCAGAGCCAAACCCAAAGGCTACGGGCACAAAGCAGGGAACGACCCAGGATGGGGCGCCAACCCAATGCAGGGCACACTTACACATGAATCATTCACACATGCACACCTATGGGCAATTTGGTGACTCCAACTTATACTTTTGGACTGTGGGGGGAAACAGGAGTCCCTGAAGGAAACCCCAAAATGGCAATAGGGGAACATGCAAACTGCACAAACACAGAGCCATGGCAGAGACACAAACCTTGGTGCCTGAGATGTAAGGCTTGGACAGATTTACACTTGCCAAACAAAATGCAACTTCTTATATGGGAGAGAAGTAATAAAAATGGCATGGAGGGACAATATCAAGTACACTTTAAAAAGAGATGCCACATTCAATCTGAATAAATAAGGGACAATCCCTCCACCCTTGTACTCAATGATAGAATTTCAATGCAGGATAATGCTGTAATATATAGGAAGGGCGGCAACTGTAACTACATTCTCTGGAATGAATTGTAATTTTGTGCAAAAATGATACATCTTCCCTAGTGTTCTCTGATTTTTCCTTTAACAGAATTTGCATTTGGTGTCACCATTCTGACACTAGCAGTGAGTAAAGACACAAGGCAGACACATCTCCTCACTCAAGTGGCCCGTTTGGGGTTGAAACAGCTTCCTAGGCTTCAGCCTGTCACCGCAGTCTCTCAGCCTGTCACGCTTCTTCTGCCATCGCTCCTCAGAGCTGCTGGACGCAGGCGGGGAGGCCCGGCGCTTCAGAGTGAGACAGGGCCCTGCACAGCAGGAAGAGCGAGGGTGAGGGGGGTCACTGCGGCTCCCCTGGTGGTATTACAAACACCCCTTTTAAAAGTTTCATGCTTTAAATTTATTTAAGAAAGCAGTTAGCGGGGTAGTTAAGAACACCTGTCTGCAAGTTCAAGTCAAAACAACCCCCCCCCCCCCCTTTGCACCATTACAGGAGTTTAAGAAAATTACTTTAAGCTGATTTATTGGTAAGGTATGACACTTTCTAAAGTAAAATATCAGATTTGCAAATTAATTTACGTAAACGAAATGTAATTACATTAATATAAATTCTCTTTACCTGATTGATGCTCGTTAAACTGAACAGGCTTGGATCTCCTGGAGGATGGACCAGGAGTCTTCTGCATCAACACATGTCCACATGTTAGCACTCCGCTAAGACTTCACAACTGAATGTCTAACAAAGCTGAATGTCCACAAGCATCAACACACAGAGTACAAGTTTATTCACATTTCAAACTCTGAATGTAAATCCAAGAATGGCTTTGCAAAACTATTAAACTATTAAAGAGTCACCTCTCAGGAAAGGAATCAAGTATGGTGTAGTGAAAGAGAGATTATACTTTTTTGAAGAATTGTACAACTTAAATTGACATTCAACAGTGCTCACCAAGCGGAAAACCAGTCTATAGAATCATTCTAAAAAGAATTCTAGCGCACTATGACACACTATGATATTTTTTCAATGGGGTTTAAGTCTGGCCTGTGAGTTGGCCACTGTAAAACCCCACATTTCTTATTTTTGACATTGCTTGTTTATGTTATTTCTATTTTCATTTATCTCTTATATATCTTTTATCTTACGGATCACTTTGTGTTGCCACTTGCATCAAGAGGAATTCCTTGTAGATTTGGTACTTGCCGAACAACACAGGTTCTGATTCTGATTTTAAGGCACCCTGTTGTATAACTACTTGGTGTCTTGGATTATTGCCCTACATAATTCACTTTCAGTTCAGCTTTATAGAATACAGCAGCGTGTGGTAAACAAGGAAAAAATACTATGTCCATATGCTACGGTAAGAACCAAATTTCCCATAATGTGTGCCCAGTGATGGCTTGGCATCTGGTCCAGGGTGACCAGGATAATACATACATATCTGTACATAATACATACTTTTGATCAGTTATGCTCTTCAATACAGGTATGGCTGGTTTACCCAGTCTATACGGATTATAAACATTAAAAATAACATGTTAGGGACAGGTAATCACAGTCCCAGCATCACAGCTCTGTACCTCCTGTTCACCAGTAGGCACAACAGGGCTGCTGGCAAGTTCCAGTGCACCCTGACTCTGAGTTGCCATGAAGACCAGCGAGTCCTTCAGGGAAGCTGCACTCAGGACAGGACTGTTCTCAGACTCTTGCAGCCGCTCCACTGGGGCTTTGCAATTCAACCAAGAGCTTGGCCCAGACATCTCCAGGGCCGTTGAGGTCAGCAGGGGCTCGACGGGGTTGACGATTGATTTGATGGAGCTTGGTTGGGGCTATGGGCGGGTGTTAGAGAAAGGGGCAAAGGTCAGCAGTGTCTAGATGGGGTTGATGACTGATTTGATGGGGCTTAGTTGGGGTTATGGGCGGGTGTTAGAGAAAGGGGCAAAGGTCAGCAGGGGCTAGACGGGGTTGATGACTGATTTGATGGGGCTTAGTTGGGGCTATGGGCGGGTGTTAGAGAAAGGGGCAGAGGTCAGCAGGGGCTAGACGGGGTTGATGACTGATTTGATGGGGCTTAGTTGGGGCTATGGGCAGGTGTTAGAGACAGGGGCAGAGGTCAGCAGGGGCTCGACCGGGTTGACGATTGATTTGATGGGGCTTAGTTGGGGCTATGGGCGGGTGTTGGCGAAAGGGGCAAAGGTCAGCAGGGTCTAGATGGGGTTGATGACTGATTTGATGGGGCTTAGTTGGGGCTATGGGCGGGTGTTAGAGAAAGGGGCAGAGGTCAGCAGGGGCTAGACAGGGTTGATGATTGATTTGATGCGGCTTAGTTGGGGCTATGGGCGGGTGTTAGAGAAAGGGGCAGCAGTTTTACTGCAGTGCTGCCCAATCATTGAATAGTGGAGAACAGAGACTCAGTTACCCGTGAGGGGCAGCTTGGTGCCCGCGAAGAGCTGCTAGACTTCCTACCCACAGAAGAGTGTTGGGGGGGGCACAGGATCTCTGTGCCAACATTGTCTCTGCTGCTTGCGTTGAAAGAGCCCATCTGATTCCCCTTTTCAGGGCAAGGTGTCTCCAGGGGCGACATGCCAACAGGGGACATGGACAGGGAGCAGAGGGGACTAATCGGTGACCTTGGTAACAACATCGGCTTCTCTGCAGCTGCAACACAAACAGCGGTTAGTCACTGATGGGCACAAGCAAGACCTGGTCTTTTACCTTACAGCTATCAGGGCGTTACTAACGTTCTCAACACCAACCATCAAATGGTGACATCCACGTCTCCAATAGTACAGTAGAGAACAAAACCAATGAAAATGACAGAAGTGCTAATGAAACAAATCAGAGATATTTTTATCAAGAAGTATGGATCTGTGGAAGAGGCCATCTGAAATGCATCGTAGGAGATCTTCAGGAAGAAATTTCAACACCACACAGCTCATTCGACACCTAAGAACTAGTCACCAGGAAGAAAATACAGACTATGAAAAATTTGCCAATGGTAAGGCTGCCATGACTAGCAAATTGGCTCTTGTGCAACCACCCATAAGGACAGCAACGAAAGAAGTCAAGCCTTTCAGTATGGATGGCAAGAAAGCAACAGATATCAATCAAAATGGACAAGTCACTACCGATTGTAGAAAATGTGAGATTCTAACGTCTTTTGTTTCAATTACACCCACAATATCATATACTTCACCTGGGTCATTGTATCAAAACATGAAAATATTAATTCACAGCCTTACGCATAACAACATTACTGCAGTTTTCATTAGCTAGTCCACATGGGTAAAATACCCTGTTTAATTATTGCACGATAATGCTGGCATCAAACAAAACTGTAAAAATATGAAACTGGTGATCAGACAGCCCCTCTAAACACAGTTCTAGAACAAGCACTTCTCAGAGAAGCTACTGCGATATGTATTGCAGAAGTCAGTGGTGACTGAAGATATGATGTTCAAAGCTCAAAACTCTCCAAAACATTGGCCTTCACAGAAAAGCAGCAAGGAAGAACAGATTAGAAATCTTTGGCTTGAACACTGAGCAGAATGTGTGGTGTAAATCTAACACTGCATTTCATTCAGGTAACACCACCCCCACTGTAAAATATGTTGGTGGTAGCAGCATGCTGTGGAGATGCTTTTCAGCAGCACGGACTGGTAATCTGATCAGGATTGACCTAAAGATGTATACAAACAGATCTTGGAAAGATACCTACTCCCCTCTGCCAGAAACCTTATACTAGCTTGTCTTTCAACAGGACAATGACGCAAATAACACTGCCAGAACAACAATGCTGTAGCGTAAAAGGAAAACAATTCAATTATGTCCTAGAGTGGTCAATTCAGAATCCTGATCAACACCACTGAAGAACTGTGGCAAATCTAAATATTGCTGCCCACTGCCACTCCGCAACTAACCTGGCACAACTTGAGCAGTTTTCAAGGAAGAATGTTCAAATCTTGCTCCATTACATTGAGAAATGTTAGTAGAGATTAAACTAAAAAGACTGCTAGCTGTAATAACTGCAAGAGGCGGGAAAAAAAGTACTTACATATTAATGACATTTCAGTTGCTAGGTGTTTTAATGGTTTATATATTTCTCTTTTTGGCTAGTACTGGGAAAACGTTTCCAGTCAAACTAATCAAAATCCTAGGTTGTGACAATCAGACATGTCAAAAAAGGTTATGTGTAAAGGGGTGTTAGAATTAAGATTTTTTTGCCTACTTATGTTTTCTGTAGAGTACAGTAAAGAAATGGCTATTTAGATGCTTCAGGTGACAAAACACAATAAGGACTCGCTACACAGCTTTCCTCTGCAGTTCACAACTTTCCTTTTATGAAAGACCTATATTAGTACCTGTTTCTGCTAAACAAAAGAAATCTGAATAGGATTTTCACTTGTGAAAAAAGCCGAAAAAGCAAGAATGGCACTCGGAGTTTGTTTTGTGGAGAGTCATTTCAGAGGCAGAATGCACCGCGAGCAGTGAGAGTGGCGCCACCAAGCTCCTTCCCTGGGAACTACACTCAGCCTCCTAGCGTCAAGCCACCACTGCTTTGAACTGTGTGTGAGCATCTGTGCTTTACTTCGATACTGTGCACACGTTAGCAAGACACTACACTGTATATACATTATAATTACTCTGTGTTTATCACATCCTCCCAGCTTTTACTATATGTTAGTGTTAAGTTTTATCAAGTTATTTGGTTTGATTTGGTAGGTTATTTTTTGGGTCTGGGAACCCTCAATTTTTTCCCCATATAAATTAACAATAACTGGTTCTTTGCTTTACATCATTTCAGCTTACGAAAGTTTCACAGGAACGCTCTACTTTCGGATAGCGGGGGAGTCCTGTTTATACAATAAATACCCTGCACATAATGAAATACACAAATACATTTTCTAGCTGGATTGTCCTGATACCATAAATATTACCAATGTGTTTTTAATTCACACTAATTAGATCTCACTCGTATACTGGTAATGTATACTCAGTTACTCTGATATTTGTAAATTCAGCATTTCATAGGATACATTGGAAGGTGAGGTAAAACCATACTGACTTGTTTAGGCTGTTACTGAAACAGTCTGCTAAGGGAGTCTGTGTGCCTTACATCTCATCCTCTCGACGGGGGCAAGGGGAGAAGCTGTAGCTGAAAATCGAGCTGCCCAGGACTCTTTCTGCTTCCCAGTTCCATCCTTCGCAGGAGGAGCCAAATTCTTTGCCTTTGACTGCTTTGTGGTCTTCACAGCCCTCTCTGTCTTCCTGCCAACCATCTTTATATTGGATTGCAACCACAGAAACAAATATCTCAATATTAACATGTATCAGGGAAACACTGCTTAAATGTTTTTAACACAACAGGTGGTGTCTGTCAGTACACGCTTGATTTTAATGAATGAATAGATGCTGTAAATGACATGATTCAAGAAGGGTACATATGAAGAGCAGAGGCCATACAGAAGGTGGCGGGGAGGACCTGCCACTCTGGGTGTCGGGGTGCCTCCTCCTCTGATTGGCTGCTGCTGCTGCAGTCAGATGGCTCTCTGTAGCTCTTGAACATGGCACTGGCTCTCTGGGGTCGACCTAACAGTCTGCTCTGTACTGGGGGAGCCATGTTTTCCTTTTCCCTTTTATTCCTTTTCAGTTTTGCCTGTGAATAAGACCCATGTTCTACTGAGAATGCAATTAAAACTGCTGAGATTCATAAAACATTTACATTTAAAAATTGCCTGCAACGCTGCCCCCGTGTAGAAAAATAACAAAAATAATTCAGTGGCCTTAATCATGTTAACACACAGAAAAATATTTATTAGCCTCAATAACATTATCCAGATTTACCTTTATAGGTTTGGACAAGTCCAGTGGCTTTGGCTGTGTCCGAGGTAAATGTACAGACTCATCTGAAACAGAATGAACCAGCATTACAGCTTAGGAATCTCAGGGAAACAGGACTACAATATGAAATTCCTTCTGCCAAAACAGATTTTGCTATTGAATTTGATTGAGGTCAGTAGCATGTAAAACAACTTCTAGGTGATACCTGCAGCTGGGACAGATCTTTGGGGGTGCTGCCTGCCATATTGTACAATTTTTAGCCTGGGCTTCTTAGCGGAATCCTTGAGCCAGCTGACGTCTGTCTTGTGGTCTGTGTCGGTGTCACTGAACAGGTGCTTTTTAACACGGCGGCTTTGGGTCTGTTTGTCAACAGAGAAAGCTAGGGCCTGCTCTTGCTTTTTCAAACAAAATCTGAACTGAGATAAAGTTTTTGATACTTAAAAATCAAATACACTAACAGTCAAAATTTGAATATCCTTCCAGGAAACTGCTTTTTCTAATGTTTTACATCATACATGATAATCACATTAAATACACAAAATGACTACCAAAGAAACATTCTGAGAAAAGTCTCTAAATATTGCATTGCTACAGTTGCTCCCACAGAAATCTGGTGCTTATGGGTTGCCTTGGTTCGACTCTTCTCTTCAGTCCCATATATGTTCACTATAATGGAGGTCTAGAGTCTGTGACCGACAGTACAAAATGTGTTTTGAATCGTTATCTTGCTAAAGATGGACTGCCTAATAAGCTATACTCTTGACACAATGGCATGCCTGAAGCGTGCCATGACAGCCATTCTGTCTGAGACTACCGTCGCTTTTCCGTCTCGATCACCAGCAGAGCAACACCAGACCATGACACCGTCTCCAAAAAGCTCGATGGCTGGAACCTTACATTGTAAACTCATTAGTGATCCACGTCTTACATTTCAAATTTTGACTAATTAGTCCGTAAAGCCAAATTTCCACTCCTCTTAACAGACAAATATATACAATTTATTAATCGATCAAGTATTTATAGTTTCAAGCAAATCTACTAAAACTACTGACTGGTTCTGTACTTTAGTGAGAAAAAAACCCAAGATCAGTCCTGCATATTTAAGGCTAGTATTTATCAACCTTCCTACAGCACAGGGTCACAGAGAGGCTAACTATATAAACGTTACCTTCACAGGCGATGGACCTTTCTTCACAGATGTTTCCACAATACTTCCACGCTCCCTGCAAGTACTTTCAAAAGAAATATATTAATCCCCCTCAAGCTCTGGTCTTTGCCCATGAAGGCATAATTATTCACTATTATTGTACAAGACGACTGGTGGTACAGACTAGTAGACTAGTTTTAACTTGAAAATATACACTTAATTATTGTCCCGTATTATTTTAAAGATCATGTTGTAATTTATTAGCTTCTATATCATTTTTCCATTTTGTGTTTAATAGAAACAGCTAATGCACACAATGCACACATAAAGCACAGACTGAATGTACTTAAATACGCCATTTTTGTCATCCCACTCTATGACACTCATGGTAGCAATAACTACACACTATTGAAAGTTACGCTATAGATCCTAAACATTAAACTAATCCACTGTATCCACTAGAGGGAGCCATAATCCATGTGTAAAAATGTCTAGCAAGGTTAAACTAATTTCCTATTTGATAAAGCTACAGTAAGTGTAAGTATAATTTTTTCAGTTTGTTATTACCTGCTTTTCGTGCTAGACTGCTTCTTGAGTCCCTGCTTTTGGAAATAGTGATGCACAAAAAGATAGTAAAGCTGTACAATGCTGAAAGACAAAGTAATATGTTGGTGCACCAACACGTGTTTACCTTGTTCGTCTGTGGTGTGTTCCCATGGAAATCATACACATCATTGCTTTTCAACAACAGCCAAAAAAAGACAAAAACAATTGCAGAACTACATAAGACACAATAATAGCATTTGAAGCAAATACGTGTTTAAAATGCAATAAGTCTTTGCACAATTATGCAAAGCAAAAAGCTCATTTGTATCCATACTCAGGTAGCCCTGTCGCTGTTTTCAGGTGACTGGCTGGCTTTACAAATGGATCTGAGCCTTTGCACTAAAAAGAACAACAACAAAAAGCCACAGTAAAACAACCATAAACTAGATTATTTAAATTAACTAAACGGCACATTGCTACAATATGACATAACACAGTTCACTAATATTTGAAATTACTGACCTTAGGCGCAAAGGACCAACTTTTCTCCACACTAAATGTATAAAAGAAGAAAAATCAGGTATGTATAAAACCATCTATGTATCGTATCAATGAAGTGAGTAAAGACAAGTCCCGTGTGTATGTAACTCTGAACCTGACCTCTTTCTCCTTGCAGAAATCCAGCAAGGCTCGGACACAGGGGCAACGGGAGTAGTAGTGCTTTTATTATATTGGTTGGAGATAAACATCATCATGCGGCTTGTGAGATCTGCCGACTCACCTTTCTGTGAAATAACAAGACGGACACACTGCTGATACTGTTAGGTGGCAGACTTTACATTTATATTTAACTATTTAGCAGATGTGTTTTTCCTAAGCAACACACAATGGGGTAAACAGCATATAATTACACAGACCGACAAATGGAAGATGCTAACACTCACCTAAGACGACAATTATATTGATATTTTATCTGTGAATCAGAAACCTAAATGTATTTATAAATGCTCCAGGGTTCTATAGTCAAAGCTATAAGCTTACATCACTCACTCCCGTTCTTCTACTCCTTACACCGAACGAGAACAACCCGACGGCCCCACATAAAAACACAAACCGGAACCTTAGTAAGTTTGCTGCTTTCTGCACTGGTGACCTCTGGCCCGCTGCTGGGGCCCAAGGTTTCATGCTTCAGGGGTTTCTGTTGTGTCTTATGTGGTCCTGAAACTGTGCCTTGCTGTGTGGCTTGGCTTCCTGCCTTTCCCTGAATTCTCCAGCTGGCAGGGCTCTGCTGTTCCCGTGCTTGAAGCAGCTCCTGCAGCCTCTGGTTAAGCTGGGTGTGGAATTGCTGGTAGCTGATTTCTCCCACACTCTGCTGCATCTCCACAGTATGAGAAGGCTGCCTATCTGGTGCTTGATAAAAGAGAGATATCTTGGATATTTGAACTGAACCCTCTAAGTCAGTGTTTCCCTATCTAGTTGCTGGGGTCCCACAGGCAGTCTATGTTTTGCTGGGAGGAAGCAAGAATGTAGACTATCTAGCAGGGAATGGAAGAAAAACATGGACTGACAATAGGTCTCAGAAGACCGGATTGGGAAACACTACTCTAAATAGTGCTGTGGTGCCTGAGGAAGGGCTGGAGCAGTACCAGTTAGGTGTGTTTCAGTTATGGGGACAGGACTTTCACACTGCTTAGGCAATCCACGCGTGTGATCCCTCTGACCAGGAAGCAGCACCTCAGTCACAGAGAATTTGCGCCAGCTGGTATCCTTGTTTGTTTGGATGTGTAGCCTGGGAGATAAAGACGGCGCAGGCCAGCTCGTGTGACAACACCCATAGAGAACAACAGTTCTAAGTACATCCAAAAGAAACTAGCAGCAAACACCACCTCAAGGAAGAAAATCCATTTAGAAACAATAAAAGCTAGACTTACAGAGATTGCTCTGGCTTTCTGGAACACTGAGAATCTCTCATTATGTTTTTGTTTGTTTCTCCTGCAGAAAAGTAAAGACCATAATGTCCACTCCAGCTGAGTAATGACTATAGACTGCATTCTAATACAAAGATAACTTAAATCAATGGCTAAAAGTAAACCAATAAGATCATTTCTTGATTTAGATTATAGAAAGTTGTACCTTGGGCTGCCAGGTTGGCTTGCACCAGCTCTACCACCTTGTCAACAGGGATGTTCTACGAACAATCCAGAAGAATGGGGGGGGGGGGATGATGCCAGACAGTCACATAAGAGAAAAACAAAAATTCACAAGCTAGACAAAACCACACAAAGGCTGACAGGAACATGCACAGATACACACAGAGCTAAATACACCAATCCAAAAAGATATGCAACCATATATAAATGGAACCAAATGTACAGAATTATAACCACACAAGGCCCCTTGCATACCCTGTGGAACTTCTGGGGTACAGCCACAGGTCTGGACTCCAGCCTGATGCCCTTGTTCTGTAATGTGTGATGTGCTACACTGTCCTGAAAGAGGAAACACTGTCTTACTCTACCGGCTTATCGGGTGCGGAGATACTAATTTTACACAAAGAGCACAGTCGTCACTGCTTTCGGTAGTGCATGCGTGTTGGAAAGACCGTGATCTTGCCTGTTCACTTTTGCTCTGGCGCGGTGTGGTTGCGGCAGCTGCACTGTGACAGGTTTTGCTCATCTTCAGATCTCTGACAGTATCAGTCCTCCTCTCTGAGGAGCTGATCATCTGAAGTGCTGCTTTAACCTTACCCCTCGAGAGCGGGGATGCTGAATGAACAACAAAAATTAAACTACTTGCCAAAAGATAAATTATAGACAGCATTATTGGGATGAACAATGTGAGATAATCTGACCAATTTATATTATTTCCAAACAGAAGAGGCAAGCCAGCAGCACATTAAGATACAAGCAGATTCCAAGTGGCACAGGAAGAGAATGGGACACTCACCCGTCATCAGCACACTAGTTAAGGGGCTCATGCCCACCTTGTGGCTGCAACTACTGCTGATA
>JABFEB020000104.1:27398686-27416472 GCA_019775895.2 Stomatorhinus ivindoensis | reverse complement strand
AGCGTAGGGCACGAGTCAGGGGAGCCTCTGGGCTAACAGGCAGCATAGGGCAGGAGTCAGGGGAGCCTCTGGGCTAACTGAGGCAGCGTAGGGCACGAGTCAGGGGAGCCTCTGGGCTAACAGGCAGCATAGGGCAGGAGTCAGGGGAGCCTCTGGGCTAAATAAGGCAGCATAGGGCACGAGTCAGGGGAGCCTCTGGGCTAACTGAGGCAGCATAGGGCACGAGTCAGGGGAGCCTCTGGGCTAAATGAGGCAGCATAGGACACGAGTCAGAGGAGCCTCTGGGCTAACAGGCAGCATAGGGCAGGAGTCAGAGGAGCCTCTGGGCTAACAGGCAGCATAGGGCAGGAGTCAGGGGAGGCTCTGGGCTAACTAAGGCAGCATAGGGCACGAGTCGGGGAACAGAGGCACCGTAAAGGGGGGGATGAGTTAGGATGATTCCAGCTGTCCCTTACTAAAAATTTTTAACATAATTGGATATGTCTGTGCTGGGGGCCCAATATGATATTCTTTCATGGGTCCCAAAGTCTTTAACAGCACCTGTGCCTCACCGGTACATCAGTTCATTGTAGGTAATATAAACACACCAGAGGTGTTTGCTACCACTTGAACCATGCATTTGTGTGGGGCCCCCTGTTGGCCACAAATAGTCACTACACTACCGGGGGTACTGAGGCCCTCGAACTGACTTTTTGATTCCTGCCTCAGGAACAACAAACCCGCCCCTGCAGACATGCACACACTAACAGCAATTCAGAGATGCCACCTAGTTTGCTTGTCTTTGGACTGTGGGAGGAAACTTGTAGGATGTGGAGAGAACATGTCAACACCCTGCTGTACACAGATACTCAGTACTATAGCTATTTAGCTTGTGAATCTCATTAAATAAATGTAGTAACTAAAGCCAATGAGCCAGTATTGCTAATTTTTACATTTCATTATTACACCACAATTAAAAGTTAATAAAATTATTAAGTATATTAATGCAATTAATTAAAATGACAGTAGATTTGATAGCATGTATTTAATAGTAGAATTTCATAGGATTAGTAGCATTAAATCAGCAGTAAATGCATTGCTTACATTTTTCAGCAGCACCTCTGTGTAGATGCCCTTCTTTTCAGTTAGTGAACCTCAGGAATGCAGATATGTATGAGCGTCGAACTTTACTACCTTCTTTTGCTCCCACCGTGTAGGGCACCCAATTTAGAGGGAAAAGTAAACCAGAGACTCCCTGCAATTATAACAATGACACTCTGATAAGGTGAGCCCATTGGGGGATCTACGATTTTTCATGCCTTTTTTGTGATCTGCAAATTTTGCAGATTTGTTTGTGACATTCTCGTTGTTTTTCACAGAAGCGTGAGAGACCTGGAGCCCAAGGCTGCACCTTGTCAGGCTGAGAGCAAGGGGGGGAGTCTGGTGCAGCCGGGGTCACCGTGCAGCAGAGAAGATAACCGGGACTTTGCAGGTCGTGTGCGCAGTCGGCCCACGCTGACCCTGCCGCTAGACCTTCCCCCTGAGCCTGGAAAGGGACTGGGGCAGCAAAGGCAGCCTTTCGGTCTGGAGTCGACGAGGCTGTATGAGCAGAAGGAGGATGACACGGACAGTGCCAGTGACCTGTCGGACTCGGAGCGGCTCCCTGTGCCCCCCTCACCCTGTACCCCCCCGCAGCTGAATCTACGGGCTGAGGTCTTTGACCGCAGTGATCTCCGGCAATGCGTCTCGGAGTCTCAGGGGAGCGGCCATGGTAGCCATGGATATCCAGATTTCTTGCCCCCTCCCTTCTGCACCTGGAGTCTGCGCCAACTGGCCGTCTTCCTCAATACAGACGGCAGGGGGGCCCCTCGGCCCAGACCCGTGGGTAAACTAGAGCGATACCTGGAGCGGCTTTTGCAGCTGGAATGGCTCCAGGTTCAGACCGTCGAGGCAGAGAGCAGGCAAGCTGTCTCCGGGCTTCCTGTCCGGCCTCGCCGCCAATCTGTATCTCCTCGCTACAGCTCCGCCCCCATCGCCCGCCTCAGCTCACCCAAAACCTTCCGCCAATGTCAGTGTGCCTTTCCCCTGCCGTCTGCCTTCTGCCCTGCCAGCCACCCACCCCTCCAGCATTCCCACGCAGGCTGCTCAACCTGCCACCTCCACCTCCCGCTCTGCAACAGCATCTGCTCCTCGTATGCGTACCACAGGCACTCCCGCCTCAGTCCGGTCCTGGAGCGTCGAGCCAAGCCAGGAGCCCCCCCGAAGAGGAGCAGCAGCGAAAGCCGCGTCCCTGCTGGCCAGGTGTGGAGGCCTGGGAGCTTCCCGACAGGAAGCGGTCACCTGCAGCGCGTGCAGGCAGCTGGTAACGTCCGCAGTCCCTCCCAGCCGCAGGTAGGGCCCCGGAACGGCAGCCCTGCAGCTGGCACCAGCAAGCCAAAAAATTCAGTAGTTGCCAAAAAGGGCGCGGCAGGTAAGTATGCACAGCAGGCGAACCTTCTACGGGAGACTGATACGGTGCGACCAAAAGCGGGGCTGGGAGATGGTGACGGGCAGCTAGGTGCTGTCACTGGAGCTCGGCGTCCCTCATCTGTGTCCAGGGGGACGCCACCCGCCAGGCCCAATGGAAAGGTGAAACATGCAAATCCTATTACCAATTAGCATCACATTTTCCCCATTCAATGTGCATTATGTAGAAAAGACAGCAAATACATAGAGCACTGTACAGTACATCTTATTTATAACTGCGTCTTGTGTGACAGGCATATATAAGCTACTGACTGAAAGGGAAGTTAGAAACCTGATGCCTGTAGGCCTGTCACAAAGCTGGCTTTTTGGGTTAGCAAGATAACTTGTTGGCTTAACGTAGTCTGGGCTAAACACAAGTGAACGAAGATAGTCAGTTTAAAGTGGGGTACCTTAAAGTGGGTTTATCTAGCTAACCAATAGATCTTGCTTCATAATACAGGCCCCTGTATTGCTGCAGCTCTCGGTTACTGGAACTGGCCGCTACTGCCTTAGCTTTTCTGTGAAGTGCTAGCAGCTCAAATGACAGCCTGTGGTGCTTTTATGCAGAATTCAGTCTCGTTTTTAAATGTCTTTATCTGTGGGCTAATAGTATGTGCTTATAGTTAGTGCATAATCCTCAGTCATTGAATGCTGACAGATGAATTTCTGTAAAATCAGGATCGCTAAATAATATGAAGATGACACACAAAAATAAATATCTTAGTACTATCAGACATGTAGCATTGTTATTCACAGTATTACCACACTGATAATCTATTTTGAAATATTCATTGTAACAGGAAATATTTTAACCATATTTTTGATATGGAATTAAATCAGCAGGCAAGTGGATGTATAGGATATATAAAAGGACTACCTTAAGTTATAAAAAAAAAACATTTTTTAATCTGTATAAAGAAAGGTCTATTTAAGGAATAAATGAAACAATTCTTTGTCAAAGCAACATTAATTTGAAACCTTATTGATTTTTAGAAAGTAAGGCTTGCTTTCTGGTATACATTTTACAACTTATTGCCTCTGCTATTTATTTATGTAGCTATTGTTTATTTAATTCATTTTACTTGCCCAGAACAAGCCAAATGACACAGGTGAGAAGGTGTAAATATTTGTGGTTTGCTGGAAAATATATATTTATCTGTGTTCATGCATTCACATTATTACACCTGTTCTGTGCTGGGGATAGCTGAGGACTGCGTTTTCATATTATCTTACTATCTATTTTTAAGTGTGGAATATGCTTTTCACTTTATTTAAAAGGATTTATTGTATCTACTTTTTTGATAAAATTAAGCAATGTGTTTTATTCAACCCTCCAGTCTTGAACCTGTAGTACTACGTGATGAAGTTTATCTTATAATTTCCATCAATCTTCTAACCACTTACGCTGCTCAGGGTCATGGGGGCCGGGAGACTATCCCGTACAGCATAGGGAACGAGATGGGGCTGCACCCTTGACAGGATGCCAGGGCATCACATGGCACATGCACATACATGCACTCATACTCTATGGGCACATAGATTCCTACCTGGATGTCTTTGGACTAGAAGGAAGTTGAGACAGAGAGAACGGGCACACCCCACACACACAGGCAGGATTCAAACATCAGCCCTGGAAGTGAGTGGACACAGTATTACCCACTAGGGCACTACTCCAACACAACAAGTATTTTGTACATGTAAAATAGAATATTAAGGTTTGGTAATATTTGTTTGCAAAATATGGATTTTCCATTTTTGTCTCCTGTGCTAACAGTTTTCAGTATTCAGTATTCCATAGTTCAATGGAAACATTACTGTCAATGTTATTGTGTCATTTGATGTCACCTGCCTTGCTAAGAAAACATGGACCAGCTCAAATCTTAATTGGTATTAATTGTACCCAGGACACCCTGCTGATATCAGAAAGGTCTACTGCTTTTATTATACACTAAGTTTTCCTTAGTATGTTGACGTAATACAGGTGAATATTTCTTTGCTGTCACAAAGTATAATTGTTTGTTAAACATGACGTAAACATTGTTGTTAGTAAAGACCCCAAGTTCCGTGCCATTTGTCCTGCTAAGTTTGTCAATTCAGCTGTTAAATCCTGTGTTTTAAGGTTCTCAATAAACTGACAGTTATTATTTATATTTAAGGTTTGGGTATCTTAATTTCTTGATATATGAACATGTGGATATGTGGTAGGGCTGCACGATACTGGAAAAAGTTCAAATATTGCAATATGATTCTTCTGCAATACTGCAATATTTATAAAGCAAAAAAAGGAATGTTTACCCATATTAAAGTACAGTCAGTCCTACTACAATGTGTGATATCACACTGCAAATCAGTTCTAACGGGACTGATATACTAGTATCCATATCTAATACAACATGGAATCACAGAAACACACAATAAGCAGGTTTATTTAGGGTGATTATACAGAGGTAGTCACTTATATTCACTGCCATTATGTTATGTTTTCCTTTTATCTCTTTTATATTTTATATTTACGTACACCTTTTATATTTTAGTCTCTTTTATATTCTCTCACTTCTTGATATGTATAAATGTCAGGAGGGAGTTCAGTTTAATAAAAAAAAACACGTTAAGTACCAAACTGTCATGCGCTCTTCTGGCCAGGCAGGACTCTGAGGTGTCGTAACTGATTTTCTCTGTCATTGAAACAACCTGGAATCCAGGAAACAGACACATCAGCCAGAATGATGTTACAGTGAAGCTACGTCTCCATTGGATATCAGTCAGCCAGTGTTTACCTAAGTTCGTGTTTGGACTGACGCATGAGCTCCCCAGGGTTTCCAGGCCGTTCTCTCGGAACACTGGGCCGTCGTTCCACATGAGGTCGAATCCCCCGACTTGCTTCTCCCTGCCAGTGAGTCTGGAAGATGGGGGCTGTTAGAAGCGGCCTGCCCAATGACGGCGGATGTGGCCCTCTTCAGTGCCGTACCTGCCTTCCATGTCAACCACGTGTAGGGCGTCCTCCAGAAGATGGCATTTCATCTCGTAGTCCTGCTGGCTGCTGGGGGCTAGGGAGGGCGAAGCGTTTACCTCGATAAGCCACCTGGTGGAGGAGGAAAGTAACTGGTGCGTCGTCAGGTACATGCAAAATTCACCATCCATTCAATGAAAAACCTCTCTCCACTTTTCTGGATTGTAACCTGGTGCTGTCTTACTCGCACTCAAGACCTTGAGTTTCAGACTGAGACCATTGCTTGTGTCCTTGCACACACTGATCTGTTGCCTGTGCCATATTACTGTTTTACTTTTGTTCTGTATTGAGCTTATTTATGTGGACTGGGTTGGGTACGGAAATGAACTGCCCTTCTGGGAGAAATAAAGTTATCTGAATCTGAATCTAAAACATTATGCTGAACGTAATACTTCCACATGAAGATTTGCTGCATGCGACTGCAGTACAATCTCTAAAAAACATCACCAGTGAGTGAGTGCTGAATATATAACATCATTGCTACTTATTCTCCAAGGTACATCACCGACAGCATTATCTATGGAAGTAAAATGTAAATACAGGCGCTCCTCTACTTACGAACTTTCAACTTCCGAACTAATTAGAGAAGCGAGAAACAAGCCCAGGCCACACTAAGGGGACTCACGGCTTAAGGTCTTGGTCCAGGAGGATGTCATAGCCGTAGAGCTCGAAGCAGTGCTTGTCATTGATGATGACCTTCTGAACGCTCTGCAGGCTATGCACAAATACGTTGTCGATGTCCCTGAACAGGGTCACTACCGCCTGCGCACCATGCTTTGCTGTTAGGTACCGACGCAACTGCTGCATCTGCCACTTACAGCCCTGCAGGAAAGGCAGAGTGAGATTATTAATGTCAGGAGCAACAGTACAAGTGCCATAGCTCATGGCATAATGTATTTTAAAGTGCTGTCACAACCATTTGTATTTGGCGTGCAGAAAAATATGCTTTATTTAGTTCCTATACCCTTTCTGGGTCATAATCTGGTGCAGTCTTCTGCACTGCCACGTTGGTGAGATGGATGTCTGTATTTGGACTGGTGTTAAAGACAAATATGCCTGGTAAGTGAATAGCAGAGGTGGATGACAGATCCAGGTCCAGAAAGTAAAAATCCAGACCAAGATTTTGTTTCCACCAACCAGTTGATTATAAAGACTCACAATGTCAGAGGACTCTGGCTGGTTGATGGAAACAAAATCTTGGTCTGCTATTTTGCTTTCTGGACCTGAGGTATCCACCTTTGGAGTGTAGTGAGCTGATACCATCCTCCCTATACTGTAGGCAAAAGCGGAAACCTTCAGTAAACACAGAGCAACATTACGGGTACGGCACTGGTGACAGGGGAACCACTGAAGGGCTGATTTATAAGAGAAGGACAAAGCGCAGGCTTTTGTTAAAGGATACACTGATCCTCGATACTGCTGAGAGAGAACCGCGTATTGGAGAAGCGGGCAAATCCATCCCGATACAGCCACGCCTTCAAAGGCAGGTACTGAGGGACACCAAAGATAGACACATGACATATGAGAACTGATGACAAAAAGGTTCAACATTTTTGTAGCACACAAAGTGAAACAGACCATGGAAGAATCATATAATAAAATCATTATCTACATAGTTTTTAGAATAATGGGTATACTTACAGAGGATACCAGTACATACACACGCAGATCAAATTTCCTGCCTGTAGAATAATGAAAGACATTTCATGACTGAACCAAAAGTGTTTTTATAATGGCCTTTCATTGCTTTTGATACGGCTGAGTGTTGACTGGGACATGTGTGGTATTAATATCGACATTTGCCTTTCCATTTATCTTCCATTGCATGTAAATACAGTATTTTGGATTCCACTGAGACGACATTGAGCAAAAGCAAACAATTTCTTGCCACAACTTGCAGCAACAGTACGAACATATTTGAAAGACATTTATTTGGCTAAGGCTTATTTTGAAATCACACTTTGCTTTATAAATAATGCAATTTAATGCAAAAAAAAATATCATATTGTGATATGAAGAGTTGGGTAATTCAGGTCCAAAGAGTAAAGATCCAGACCGGGATTTTGTTTCAACCAGCCAGTTGAATAATCTCTGACTGTCACTCTTTATGCTCAGCTGTTTGGTTGGAACAAAATCTTGGTCTGGACTTTTACTCTCTGGACCTGAATTACCCAACTCTTAATTCTCTTAACTTCTCCCAATATCGTACAGCCCATGCTGAGAGTAGTGTCCATCACAGTACTGTGTAATGAGGGTATACCCCCGATGAGGTAGGGGTTCTCTATATAGCGCTGGGCAACGTAGCTCTCCACCTGGACCTCGTCCCGCTGTTCCTCCAAGCGGCTGCCATCCTGTTGGCCACAGAAAGCCTTGTCATGGTCTCTGTGGCTCACCGCTATGGGAGGGGCGACCACATGGTAGACAAGCACCACGTATACCTATGGAAATGACTCCACAGGGGATCTAGACCTTATACAGTGCTATTCTTGAAGTTAAGTCTAATCTATCTACTGTAAAACGGGATCTCTGGTGACATATGACTTACATAAGGATACTTCACTTCTCAATGTCTGCATTGTCAGATATGTTGAATGTAAATTGAAATTTCAGAGGCCGGGATCCTAGGTATAAACATAGCTGCATAATAGTAAGAATAATTGACTGATCAGTGCTCTAGGATAAGACTGAATGCACCTCCATTTTCAAAACCATGCTCATAGTGAAACTGTTAAAATATATAATATCAGAGTTTTCATGAGCCAACCAACAGTTAAAGCTCTCAGTGCATCAGAAAGTCTAGTGTCAACAAAAGGTCACATCTGCACCCAGTCTGTTACCTTCTTCCAATCCATGATGTCTTTCAGCTTCCGGAACAGGAAGATGCCTTTTCCTTGTGACCGTGCCACCTGAGGGAACGCATTAGGAAAGCAAATAACCGGATAGACAGGCAAGCGTGCCTAAATATACATACACAAAACAAACACCCAATTTGAAAATAAACATCTATCTTTGCCAATAGATATTGGTGTTACCTTGAATTGGGATATGCGCTGAAGGCTTTGCTAATATAGCTCACAAAAAAACGTACACAGTGGCTTTATAACCAGGCCTGACTTACACTGACCATGAGTATGTTTCCCAAAAGCTCTGGTTAACAATTTACATAGTTGGAACCATTCAGTTAGTAACATTGTTAGCATCTATGCTTTAGGTAAATGCACCCAAGAATGGCTGCTTTTCTAAGATCTCTACTAGACTGCCTTGACTACACCTGTTTCATACTGCATGACGCGTCTCCTCACTGGCTTCATGATCCAAGTACTTTTGGGGTTCCTCTTGAACTCTTCCACAAACAGGTGGTACTCGCCGGGCAGCTCAAAGGTAGAAGGGAAAAAGTCACACTTGGCCGCCTCCACGTGGCCGACCTCACGCTCCAGGGTCTTGCGATATCTCTTTAGGTTCTTCACCATCAGGTTCTTGCGTGTTAGCTAACCAAAGCACAAAGATAACAATCCAGCCAGGACCACATTCATTCCACAACATCTGGAAATTATTATTAATATGAAGATGTAACTTACAGGTTAATGTAACTATTAAAATGGATTTGTTTTTTTTTTTAAAAAAGCCATTAATGAGTACTGACAGAAGCATTAAGGCTCTCCACCAGAAGCATATGCTCAGCATCTTCAAGCAAGCATCGTGTAGCATGATGCAGCAAAGACATACTGCATTAATCTACGATTTAAGATGAAATTGTTCTCGTAGCTCAGGACATATAATGTGATGCCCCCTATTGTCCATCTGCTAATCCAGCTGATGGAGGGCAGGAGCATAGCCCAGACAGTACAGGGCACAAAGCTGAGGTATGCACTGCTCACACGGCATATACATACATGCACATTCCCTCCAGGCAAATGACAGTCATACGGTAAAGTACTGAGGAAATCCACATGAAATCCACAGATGCTAACCCCACACAACAGAGTGAAATCGGGATTCACCCCCCGAGGCACTGAACTGCTGTCCCACCCTGCACAAATAATGACTTCATAAGATGTCATGATGAATGAAAAGGATTAAACATGCAAACAGAAACATTCGGGTAGTGAAGATGTGTGGATTTTATGTGTAAAAATATTGAAAGCAGTATTGATCTGTCAATAATAATAAAAATGTTTATTTGTGAATTCTTTTCTATAGTTCAGTTATATACTTTTATTTGCTTGTTTTATTGAAGCTGACTGACACACAAAACAACAACAACAACAATAATAATAATAATAATAATAATAATAAAGGCTATTTCAAGGCAGCAGGAAGGTGTGGTTCTGTAGGATAAAAGCGGGTGCTAAATATAATTTGAACTACAGATTTTCCGTTCATAAGCTCAACATTATACTATCCAACTACTGCCCTTCCTAAAAGATATTTCAAATTCTAATATTAATTCCCAGGAAATAATTTAGTGAATTTAATCTGTTGTGGTTAATCTCTGCTTTTGCAATGGGAAGAACACAAAAATTACACAAGTGTATGACTCCCTCCCCCGAATCAAGTGCGCCATCTACAGGTCACATTCAGAAATAGATTTTTTTTCACCGACCTCATAATAATTCCGAAAATGGCATATTCGCACGTGCTCATCCATGTATGAGTGATCAAAATTCTCTCTCAGCCAGCCCACATCGCACCAGTTGAAATCCCAATCTTCATCCCTGCCGGCGATATACATTCACACAAATAAATAAATACTTAGTACTCTCTCCTAAGATGTAAAAGCAGATAGTGTTCTCTTAAAAACTCACTCTTTGACCTCGACCCATCCAGGCCTCTGGCGAAGTACATCTTGTATAGTGTTGGTGAAGCCACACCTGTATCTTATAAAAGTCCTTGCTTCCCTGCAGATACATCAAACTTATTGTCGGCGTAGATCTGAAACCCGTCAGTATTTCCATGAGACTGCATGTATTTTTTCCTTTCAGCAACACTCTCTCGCAGTACTACAACGGATAATTGAAGGGGTTCCTTTTAAAAATATTTTAACTTATAAGAACAAACTGTACGATTTTCCGTCACATACGTTTTTCAGACAAAATTAATTTCTGTAATTTCTCTGTCTGGCTTCTCCAGCAGACATCTGCCCTTGAACCGCACTTACGCCTCTTTCCTCTTTTGGTAGCTGTGATGGCCTCTATATCCCGCAGTCTGTTAAAACAGCAAACAGTTTTCTTAGTTGCTTGGCGATTTGCATCTAGGATGCTAGGTATGAGAATGAATAAGGCGAAAGTTATGTAGATGTTCAAAGGTTAATAACAGCTAACTATACCTACACATGAAAACTTTTTTAATCGAAGGCACCAATTTGCTCATGTTTTTAATGCAGCTAATATAAATTAAAGCGCATTTAACTAAAAACTTTTTATTTTACTTAACATTTGCCTACTATGAACTGAAATATGAGTCGAAGCTGGCTGTCCGGATTGGATAGAGCGTCACTGCTTTTCCCACATAATAAACGATTTGTGTCTCTTACCTTATTTTTAGACATTTCTTAGCTTGTTCATCCAGCCAAGAAGCAACCCGCCTACCCTCAGTCCAAAATCAGCTTTTATAATCAGCCTATGATTTCTAGCTCACTATTTTCTTGTAAATTTGCCGAAGGAGTGATGAAACAGCTGCAGTGTTGTCATTTGCCATAGTAACAGGTTTGTCATTTACCGTAGTAACCCGAGCGCCTATTGTCCCGAGTTCGAGCACAGCAGGCGGTTTGTATTTTTTCGGTAGAAAAATATTCAAAATTAAATTTTAATTAAACGTTTTTGGAGATTTAAAAAACTTTGCCATTACAATGGTGGCGAAACAGAATGGAAAGCTGCGTTAGGAGACTGTAAAATCCCGATGAACTGAAGCGAATCAAATCGTTTATTCACTTGCTAAAGGAGTGGTAAGTCAGAACCGCAGCACTTGCACTTCGTATATACGATAATATATGTTATGTTTTATATAGCATTAGACTTCTTTTAAACATCTCGTAAACTGATGCGGCCTGTATTCTAACATCTGCTCACAGTGGAGGACGAGCCGCTTTACTGGAAGTTTCTGTGACGCCACCGGATTAAACCACATGACCTCACAACGCGTGGTGCATGTCAGACATACGCGTGACGTTGTGACACTAATAAAATAACCTGTTCATCATTCTTAATTTTTATCTACAATTCTTTTATCTTATAATCATCTGAGGAATAAGACAATACTAGCTAGGAACTAGTGTGCCTTTGGTTATATATTTAATTTTAACATAATGTTATAGAAACTTCTTGTACGAACAAATTTTATTCCATAGAAGGTGCAAAATTCACCTAATCACTTTCAAAATTTTAATTCTGAGATACAAGATAATAATATGATTTAAGAGCTTCTAAGAGCCGAGCACGGTAAATTTACTGTATTGTGAATAGTTACATGTACCGTATTGTTTCTGATATATTTTCTTTGAAAATATTATTGCACAGCAGAGGTGGGCTCCTCTTAGAGGACGATAAGCAGCATACTCCCAGCATACTCCCAGAGGAATCAGAACAATAACATAACTGTGGCAGGACTGGGAAGAACTGGGGAAACAATCTTATCTCTCAATGAGCTTAAACTGTTTGTGGAGGATAGTTTAAGATTTATTCAATCAAAATATAAGCAAGATGTCTTTCCTTTTATAATTTTTGACAAACCTGTTTTCAAAATAGGCTTAATTCAAAGTATTTGGTTAATCCTATTTACCTATGAATCCACTTGGAACCAAAAAGAAAGAAGAAATACAGGCTCATCCATCCATGCATCTATATTTTTAACTGCTTACAGTGGGAAGAAAGTATGTGAAACCTTTTGAATTGCATGAATTTATTGATAAATTAGACTTAAAATTTGGCCCGATATTCATAGAAATTACAATTTTAAACATGAGCTTTTTAAACCAACAACACACAAATGATTGTATTGTCGAATACATCATTCAAACATTCACAGTGTGCACTGGAGTGTGCAGTGTGCAGTGTGTGTTCAGCCTAGCTAGGCTAGGCTCACGGGGGCTGACACCCCCATCTCCTAGTTTCACAGGCCTGTTTTTAGTGTGGCCCCCACAGAGAAGGTGATGCTCAGGTGCATGGGCCAGAACTGTCCCCTCTGACCCCGTTTCAGGTTTGTGGCTACAGGATGCGGCTCCACTTTGATGGCTACTCCGAGTGTCACGACTTCTGGGTTAATGCTAACTGTCCCGACATCCACCCTCCGGGGTGGTGCGAGAGAATAATCTAATAAATCAGTTCAGTTAAAGCAAAATAATGAAATTCGTACTTGCGTAAGACTTAAGCAGCATGTAACATAGGACAGGGTGAACTATACATAACATAAATAAAACACAATAAATGCAATATACATATAACAGCTACAATAAACAAGAATCATACAGGATATACAATATACACTGTTCAATCCCAGCATACCAAGCCACTGCATTAGGATTGAAATGCAGTGGCCAGTAATTTAGAGGTTGAGAAATTGTAGTGCAAAAACAGGTTTTCTGTGCATATTTAACAGTCGTATTACTTTTAGAGAGAAACTGTCCCTGAGTCTTGTGGTACAAGTATTGATGTACCTGTAGTGTCTTACTGGTGGGGAGGAAGGAGAAAGTGACTATGCTGGATTGGTGTGATCTGACATAATATGCTGGATTTTTCTGAGGTAGTTTGTGTGGGAAGTTTCCCGGGGTACGTTCCCTAAAAGGTCCCGTTAACATCTAAGTTTTTGGGAAACATACCCCTGAACTACTGGCAGCTGTCTCCCCATGATAGTCTGCATGGTCTTCACCAATTAATAAAATATGCCCCCTTGAAACTTATGGGGTAACTTGAAAATCACAATTGCATCATCATAATTGCATCATCAGCAAAACAACTGATTGGACACCTCACAGGCCCATCAAGTTCAGTCACACTCTTCATCCATCACTCACTATAACGGCTTAATCACAACCGGGGTTACGCTAATCTCACCAAAATATGTCTTTGTGGACCTTGATTTGTGCACTGAAGTACAGTCATGCAGGCATAGAAAAAAGCCTTCCTCAAAGTGTTCCCACAAAGTTGGAAACATAGCAAAAAAATCTTGGTGTGCTGATGCATTGAGAGTTCCCTTTACTGGAACTGTGGGGCATAGCCCAAACCCTGTTGGCAGAATGCAGTCAGTCAGGTAATGTTCTCCTGGCATCTGCTGAATCTAGACCTGTCCATCATACTGCCAGACAGAGAAGTGTGGTTCATCACTCCACAGAACACATTTCCTCTGCTCCAGAGTCCAGTGGTGGCGTGCTTTTCCCGCCACTTGATGCTTGGCATTGTGCTTGGTAACATGAGGCTTGCATGCAGCTGCTTGGCCATGGAAGCCCATTCCATTAAACTCCTGGTACACAGATTTTGTGCTGGAATTAGTGCCAGAGGAAGTTTGGAACTCTGCAGTTAATGAGTCAATGGAGTGTTGGCGACTTTTACACACTACGCGCCTCAGCACTCGGCGACCCCACTCTGTTACTTTTGTCTGCCACTTTTTTGCCTATTATGGTAATGGTTGCAGTTTGATAGTGGTTAGCTATAAATGGGATTGAGGACGATTTCTGAATTTGTGAAGTTAACATGAAGAACATTCAGCCCAAGATTCCAGCTCAATGTTCAGCTCAGCGACCAGAAAACTCATGCTTTTGAGGAGGCGCTAGGGTTTGATGAAAAGTATTTTTTGGCAACCCGTGGCTGAAGACTGACTTACATGTTTCTGGAGTTCAAAGTTGAGGTAAATATTGGTATAAAGATTTGAAATGGAATGTGGAGCAGGGAGGGGGATTACTCTCTCTAAGTAGGAGGATAACAGTGCACTAGGGAAATAAATGTTCGGTGCCATTTTAGCATTTAAATAATAGCTCTGTCCATTTTCATAACTTCTCCATCTCATTTCAGCATATACGTAAACATCCTGTGTCATCTCAGAATTTATGTAATCCTTCTGAAGTAAATGATCCATGCCTCTTCAGTCTCAGAGTAAATGTTATTTCGTAAATGTTGTGTTTTTCCTGAACCGCCCCATATGGACAATGTATTAGACACTGTTCTTCCGAGCGTGAATTTGTGGTGACATTTTACTTGCACAGTTAAACGCTGCATTCATGATCTGAGTTTGGGTTGGTCTAATCACTGTAAACCAGAGACACACCTTCTCAGAATATGATTGGGTCTAGTTAAACACTGCTAGCCTGTACACCTGGTGCACAGTTTGCTTTATTCTTTGCTTATTCCACATAATGTACCATGTGCAGAGCCAGTGAACCAATAATTATAGGGTGTGATATTACAGCAGTCCCAACTGGCACGGCACCTGCAGAATATGGCGTACTGTAGTATGTATTCAGTGTAACTGTTCACGGCTCTTTATGGTTCACTGTTTACTGGGAAAAAAGCAAATGGAATGGACAGGAGAGGAAAATACATTGGTTACCCTTTACTTGAAGGGGCACAAATGCTTAAAAATAACTCAATTATGAACAAATCATTAACAAATAAAGATGCTGCTAAATGATGTGTCATAAATGATGTGTCACGATTCATTAATGATGAACAAACATGAGAGTAATATTTCACATGTCATTTATTACTTGTTCTTTCAATAGTTCTTTAGTAGTTCCTTCAGTAGCTCACAAAGATTTTTAGAATTAACAGATACAATAACAAATATAGTGACTGCTTGGGATAAATTATGGATCACGATTAATCAGTGATGAACAAACAAGAGATCAGTATGTAACTAAGACTTAATTTGTGGTTAATTAATACATTAGTAATAGCATAATACTGTATTATTTGTGCTTTACTTTCAGCCAATGGTGTACCACAGTAGCAGAAGGCGCTTCGGGACTTTGCTATAGCAGCTTACTTAAATATTTACTTGTTTGTTTATTTGTTTGAAAAATGAGCTCAAAAAGAGGCCATATGTTTTGAATTTTCAGTGTAATGTTTCTAGTTTCATTACACTTTTATAGTACAAAACTAAGAACATTAGGTTTTGTAATGCTGTGGCATTCAGCCACTCAAGTGAGCCAGATGCTCTGAGCATCAAGGCTCAATCATCAAACTCCCTACTACATTCACTGGATAGGGGGGCCTGCAGTCAGGACCAGGCAGCGTAGGGTAAACGGTGACCCTGAATCTGACACCAGTTCATCACAGAGTACCGATGCTATGGGCAATTTTTGCAGGCAACAAATATGGAACCCTAACAAAGAAACTAAGAGAAAATAGAAACTTAGAAACATAATCAAACACTGGGGAATAATAAAGACAGGTAAAACACAACCAAGGCACAAAGCAAGAATCCAAAATGGAAAACAAACTACAAAATCACAGGAACTAGAAACTGATAAATGAAACAGGGAACAAAATACAAAAACAGAGAGGGTAGGATTTGAACACACAACTGTGGGGATGATAGTCCCTTGGTCAGCTCATTGAGCTATATGGCTGTCACAAAAATAAGCGAAGCACTGACAACAACTGACAAAGACTGACAACGGAGAGGGCAAGATGGCCAGTGACACCTGCTGGCCAAATGGGGGAAAAGGCACTAAAGACTCGGACAGTTATGTGCTGACCCTGACAGTCTTCATTGTTCAGGGTGTTTTGTCTATATTTAATTTCAGCCTGATCTTAGAGGGGTGTGCAGGGAAGTTTTTTGGGTTTGGACCACAGTTTTTGCCTCTAACCAATATTTTAAACTGTATAACTGTGCAATAGTGCTTTTATCCAGAACACCACACCGTTAGGAATGCAGGGTCAAACAGCACTCCTGTATGAATTTTGTACTCTTGCCATTGCAAAACAAGATAATAATTAACAATAATAGATTACATTCACAAGCAATTTCCTGAGATTTAATATTAGAATTAGATATATGTAATTAGAAATATTTATTAGTAGAGGCAGCAGTAGGGAGGAATAATAGTTAAGATCACGGACAGGAAATCTTCAGTTTAAATCAATTTTATTATTTAAGAAGATTCATGGAAAACCATGCCCAGTTTGGGAAGGTGGAGTCAGATAGTCCTGGGGCGTGGGGTCCATGGTCATGGGTTCACTGGAAACTGGGCACGCTGCCATCCAGGGGATTTGAACCACATGATCACAGACACCAAACCCATGGAGTCACACACCTTCTTGATTCCTATACATACACTAAATATTTAGTATAAACAATAAATATGACTGGTCTAATGCAATATTGACTATTTATAATGTTCCATATGAAGGGTGTATGTATGTTTATGCTGAAATGGGAGCTAGATGTGGTCTCAAACTGTGTTTGTGGGGTTGTATGGTATTAAATATTATATTATCCCCACTATGTAAAACAATTAAGAAACCAAACTTAATAAAATAATTTCAATGTGTAAAAGCCCTTGAAGCAATTATTCATGATTCTGCTAGTCAGTTAGCAAACTCCATAAAGATACAGTTAAATGCGTGAAACTGGTTTAAATTTATTATGCAATAATTTATTATGTATTCTTTCTGCAGCATATGAGAATTTGTGAGGTGTCACTGAAAAAGAAACCAATTATGACATAACTTTTGGTAGGTACTTGTTTTGATCAGTTGACTTTTTCTTCTAATATAAAAGAATGAAATATTGCACTGTAACCCTGCATTTGAGAAATGGTTATGAAAAATGGATACATTAAATAATTGTATTCGTCATAATAACAATCTTTGTTTCTTTATTTATTATTCTGAAACATTTATACACTATATGACCATAAAAGTTATAGAAAACTCCATCATTATATACATGTCTTCATTATATTCACCTGAAAAACTATTTTATGTGTACATCATGACGTTTACGTGTAATACTGATGATGTTATGCAGAGACTCGGAAAATAGAAAGGAGAAATATTTCAGAAGTATTTCAAGCTTGCCGATGGCCGTTATCACAGTATTTAGAAGTGTAATGTTGCGAAAACACTGTAAAACATGAAAGACTATTTATACAAAAGTACCTTTAATGAGCATGAATATGGATGTCAGTGAGAGAAGGTAATTTGCCTGAAAACTATTCTCATACAGTACATGCAGTAAAACCAAAAACTAAACTAAAATTGTAAATCCTAAAATGGCATTATTATTGTCACGTGCGGGTTAACGCAGCGTGCCTGGATGCGTGCGGCTCCGGGTGAACAAAGTGAGATGAGGCAGAAGT
>JABFEB020000104.1:27370924-27387348 GCA_019775895.2 Stomatorhinus ivindoensis | reverse complement strand
GGGGGGCGCAGGAAGGGACGCGAAGAGCCTGCGGAGAGCAGGAGGGAACAGGACCAAAGCGCTATTCTTCACAACGCTGTATTTCATGCAATTAAAGATTAAAGGGATGTTGGTTTTAAACAATCTTGGAGGATCGGACATATTACAAATAATAATATACGTGTACATTATCTTAAGGAACGCCTGGGATTGTCTGTCATGATTTAGCATGTCATGATTTAGCATACAGCAGTAATCAAGCAGAAATGTCACACACGCTTCCATAGTGTAGTGCCGATGTCTATGGTTTTGAAATAATCGAAAATAGACGTAAAACATACCCCTTGCCACTGCAGCTACAAGTTCTACCAAAAATAAAATCCCAATGGTGAAAATGCAAGAATTAGTCATCTCAAAATAATAACCAAAAACAAAGTTATCCAGGGAAAAAGCGTTTTTAAATATGCAGATCAAGAAATTGCCGAAAAACCGAAAACAGCAAAATTCAGAACAATATGCGGAAAAACCAGACTGATAAATTTAAATAACACAACAAAACACTTGTTGCACTAGCAGTAATATCTTATATACCCATAAATGAGCACTTCGTTTCTTTTTTTCAGTTCAAACCAGAGTGAAAATTCAGGTCACAGGCGTGACTGAAGTGGAAGGCGACTCTCTTTCATCGTCCCTTGTCATGTACCGACGACTAGAACAAATCCCTCGCTTTGAAAAGGAGATAACGCCATCCCACGCCATACAAACCGCAAAGCCAATACTCAAGGGCAACACCACCACCCGCTGGGCGAGACAGAAGAGCACAGGCATGTCCTCAGCGCACCCACATCCATGCGTATCCGGAATAAACCACCGTGAAATCATTGTAGGACTCCCATTTGAACCCTTATGTGTTATATTTTCTGGGAAATAATACAGCACCAATCTCTCTTTCTTATATAGCACCATGCAGCAATTTTCTCCCCCCCCCCCCTGTGCTCCAAATGTGAGCCAATTGAATTATTCTCATTTTGGATTCAATTAATTGGGTTTTGATTATTTCCCCATTCCCATGTTGGAGAAATTATCCTCCTTTTCCCCACTGTCTGCATTTTAAACTGTTTTAAATCACTATTTCACCCATTTTTTCCCACTTTTTGAATTAAAAAAATCATTTTTATTCCATGGAGAGGATAAATGCATCTGGCAAAAAGTTGATAAATTATCTCAGCCTTAGAAGAACAGAACAGAAGATTAGAATTCCAAATATCTTTAGAATTCTTTGCCCAGCTCTCTGCACAAGACAGCCTCTAGATTTCAGAGGTGGATTATGCAAAAAATGTATGCATGAAATTTATAGCAATGTCTATCTGAGTAGACCTGAGGTATCGTTTGCTGTGAAACTTACACATCTGGATTTAGTTTACACTGAGCTTCAGGATCTTAACCACAGTAACCATGTAGATACCTTGGGAGGAAAAGGCTTTTTTTTTCCAGAAAGTGTTTTACAGGTTCTCCCACGCCTGTCACTTGTGTATTTTGTGTAATGACAAAAGAGTTTAGCACTCAGCAGAAAGCAAACTTCCAGTAGTACAAGATGAGGGGTTCCGGACTGACTGTTGAATTCTATAGCCAGTAGATTTTGGTTGCACTTTAAAAACCTGCCTGCCTGAAGACTCAAACACTTATTCCCCGTATGATTTGAGAGATACACTTATCATAATTTATTATTTTTAATTGGTGCTGATGTCTGACGTTGGTTGACACTGTTTAGAAGCAGTTAAAAGCATTTCACCTACCCTGTGTCAGCACCACTTGCAAGATTTCTGTAATGGACCGGCAAGCAATGCAGAGAGTACCCCTGCTGTCTGACCTACCCTGTCTATGGTGGGCCTCCTGCCCTCCCTTTGAGCATTTAAATAGCTGAAAGTTGGATGGTTGGGTGACCAGACAAAGAACTGCTAGCATGCTCCTTTCTAAATGGACTGCATTTTATATAGCACTTTTTTACAAAGCGCTTTACAATTATACGCACATTCACCCAATATCTTTCAATCTCCAGTAGTTCAGTGTGTGACCAAATCCAAGTGCTCATTCAGTGTTATGGGGACTACTAATGCAATTAGCACAGTGCAAAAAATTGTCCCTCCTGCAACTCAAAAATTAGCGCATGGTACTAACAGAAAGCGCTTGGGTCTAACTCCAAGAATTACACTGAAATTGTAATGTGTCTCTCTGTGGGTAAATATGTCAGATAAATGAATGCAGTCTAAGTACGAAGTCGGATTTTTTTTTTGTTGCAAAATTTCTTCTACTGCTATCGCTATTGTATGTTAATTGCCGATATGTGATAAGGAACTACAGGATTTCAAATTACTTTGTTTTCCTTATTATTTACAGACATAGATATCCTAAGCTGTATGGCCAGCAGACTGTCACCGAGTGGCTGATGTTATGAATTTTAAGTTAAGAATATTAAGTTTAGAATATTTTACTGAAATGTACTTTTTTATTCAAGTAGATGACAAACATTTTGAAAGAAAGGAGAAAAAAAGCGACGGATAAAGAAATTAATTTGACATCAACCAGTTTCTTCTTCCCTGATCAGATAAGATCAGACTAGATGAGAATATTTTTGCTGTACTGAGGGGAAATTTCTTCCTCCAGTAGCAATACGAACAACAAAGCAGAATGTAAATAAAAACAGACAATAAATATCTAAAGGAACATAAATCCTGCACAATAATAATTTAATAACAAAATAAGAGAAATGTTTAAACAATTTACCACTACAATAAGTACAGTACAAAATTTGTGAAGCATATACAGTTCACCACAAAAGAGAAATTCCTCTCTTTTATAATTTAAAGGTGCATCTGAGAGCCTTTGAGCCAAAACTTAAAATGCTGAGCTCTTGTTTGCAGTCGCCACAGTCACTTACGTAAAGTTAAGGGACTTTGACCTCAATTACATTGTATTCGCTGGCCCCGTCTTTTACTGCAACAGAGAAACGGACTTGGCATGCGTAGCCTTGGTGACACGGGGGGCATGGCGGAGGAGTTCCCCAGAAATCACTGTGTATATCTTAAGAAGTGCCAGACAGCTGCACACCTTTTTATTTTGACTCTCTTTCAAAAAGGAAAGGAATGCAGACTTGGGTTGGTTACTTTGGGGTTGTGACTCCATGACTCTCTGCAGAAGGTCAAATAAATCATGCCTACATAGCAGTGACAGCTTGGGTTTTTCTTGGTAACCCAGACACATTTCCTCTAAAACATTTTCTCTCCTCATCTCCTACGTACTGTATGTTGAAATGAATTAATCCTGACAATTTGCAGCCAAGGTAAACCATGGGATTTAGGGTAAAATGCACCCAGGAGGCCAGCTTATCTTAGATCCCCTTTTATTTACCACTACAAATATTTCTCTGGAGTTTTAGGTCTTTATCGACATATGCTCTGACTGGGGAACATGTGTTTACAGCTACCATAGCCTTGGACAGCCCAGATTTACTTCCTCACAGACAACAACAGACACTTGGGGTGGGGGGGGGGCAAGGCTGCCACCTATGCCCATCTCAGGAAAGCCAGTCATTTACCCAGGGTTATGTTTGTCTCATTCAATATGTCCCACATTCATGACTTAAAATAATGTGATCTTTCTCACCTCCAGCAAACCTGCCCAGACACCAATGCCCGTCCACTGACTCATACTCCATATCGCTGTTGCTCTATATAGCTATTATGTTATTTTCAGGTATGCGCATCACTGGTATGTATTTGCCAAAGAAAGCAATATGTGCATCAATTTCTTGTCATAACTGTGCAGATGCAAGCTTGTTTTACATGCATTTGCTCTGCTATGACAAGAAATTACCTCACCTGTTAACATTTTTATGGCTACTATGTAATTCATTAGCGGTATAAAGGTATAAACTGCTGCACATATCACTTTATATGGGTAATGCACACTTGCAAACCAGTTATGAGCATCCCGATGTATTATACTTGGATTCTTGAATGTACGCTAAAGCAGCAGAGATCAATAAGGCCAGCCGCTCTGCTGTAGAATGCATACTTTGTTTCCAGCTTCCTGTGGGCAGATGGATAATCGCAGTGAATGACAAATTTGTCAATGGTTGACGGACATAGATTGAAAGCACAGTTCGTAATCTAACCATAAAACGAACAGATCAAATGAGTCATTACCATCATTTTGTAAATATTTCCTTTTACCTTTCATAGTCAACCAGTCTTCTTAAATATATTTACATTCAGAATAGTGCATGAGACAAAAAGAACCTATTGCCTTAGTCCATAACATAGCATAACTTTGGGTTGAGCATTGGCGGGGTTGAGATCTCTACCCATTTAAGGTGGTCCAAGGGGCTGTAGTATTGGATGGTTTTGATTAATCGGGGGTGGAGGTGGGGGGGGGGGGAGTTACAACTCCCCCATCCCCCAAAAATCTATGCCCATGGCTTAATCCAAAATGCCATCTTCCAAGCTGATATTTGCTGTAGGGTCACAGGAAGTCTATCTCAGGAAGCTGAGGGCACAAGGCAGAGGGAAACCCTGGACAGAGTGCCAGGCCATTGCTGGGCACAAACACAGCGGGCACCATGGGCAATGAAGCCAGGTGGTCAGAATGCATAATTTTGCACTGTGGGAGGAACCCAGAATTCCCAGAGGAAAACTATGCAATACAGGGAGAGCATGCAAACTCCACAAACAGTCATTAATGGCACATTATTCGTTTAATGAGTACTTCAGTTTTGTGTTGCCCTGTATCACGTGTATCACAAAAACTCCACGATCGATGGGGTTCAGCAACCCCGTTTCATTCAGAATGCACACTTTTAATACACCTGGATGCCCAGTTAGCATTTACACAGCCACTCTGAATGCTGAATGTTGTCATGTCTGGACAGAGATGATGTCTGCTGTCAACCAGCAGGACATTTTTTTGGGAAACTCATTCTCATGTGTTCTTTATCTCCTGATCTGCAGCTCCTTGGAAATGGCTCATTGGGTTTGCTTGGGCTCTTAAAGTGGGAATTGTGTGATTCTCTTTCCAAAAGAGGAATTTCCAGGTCAGGGAAACAAAAAAAGAGACAAAAGCTCTGTCTCTAGAGCAGCACCTAAAGAGTCGAGCATTATTTCTGCTGGTGGTTTTCTGATAGCATTTCTGGATCATTATTGTTTTGTAGCCCATGCAAATGAAAATCCCACCATTATGTTTGTTTATTTGTTTGAATATGTTCCTAAATGGAAACCACTTACTTTTGTTTCCATTTGAAATAGAGATTATATAGAGATATAGTATTCATGCTTGGAATGAGGCTGTGAAAAGACATCTTCTCACAAAACTGTGCAATGTTTGGAACATCGTCATTCTTTTTTCATTACACATTTCCATTTCTTGAAAAAAAGTCTTCCTTCTATTAGAATACATGAACAATGTGAAGAAAAAAATATCACTATTAATTATTATTAAATTATTATTAAATTATTAGTGGCAAAAAATAGGCCTCATTCAAGTTTTATTCTTCAAACAGTTACCTGTTGTTCTTACTCACCAGTTTAACTCAAATCTTATATATTTGTAATGCACCATGTCAATAAATAAACATTTAGTGGATATGGCTTACTAAACTTCTATTTTCTACCTGTAGGTTACGCCTGAAATGCAAAATATCAGTTGTATTGGTAACCTAGGCACTAATACGATTCATGATATATATGCACCTGATAAATGATAAATGAAAAATTCTGCTACAGCTACCGTGAACTCAGGTAAAGGTACTAGGCTTGTACACTATGCAGAGGAATAAAATAATGGCTTGTAAATTTGGCAAGATATACTAAGAAAATTGAGTTATGATTACATCCAAGTCTTAAAAATGCCAAGTTCACTTTGCAGTTTATTCTTGTTTGGGGTTGAGAAGTCCATTTTGTGGTTTATGACAAAGCTTTCATTTGCTTCTGTAACACTTAATATGACAATATTTGACTGACACCTCTTTTACGTAGCTTATGGCTCCCTGGTAATATCAGCCCCAGGTATTACCAGAGAAACCGTGTTTTGTGTTCACTGTTCAATCTCTTTTTTATCCTACGTATTTCATGGAAAATCTGGCACATTATACCGAGAAATAAAATGTTACAAATCTCCAAATAAAAAAAGCCTGAACCCCATGTTCACTGCAGCTGTTAAACCAGCGGTTACTTGAGAACAACAGTTGAAGGGTGTGAGTTTTAGCATTTTATAGACATATAAAAGAATTTATATCTAAGGCAGTGGTCCTTTTCTCGCAAATTAGTAACATGTGCTTCGGTGTGGTCATTCATATGTTGTCTCCCCTGGGTTCTACAAAACAAACAGTTACACTAAGTCCTGGAAAGTGAAACAGACAAAGAAAAACTATTAAGAATCACAAAGGGAAACAAACAAGCCTGTTGTTCTTACTGGCAACTGTTTATATGGTAGCAATCACAAATTGTTGTACCAGATTAAATATTAATCGTTGCATGCATACCTCGAGGGCCTGTATCACCAAGCAAGATTTGTTGGTTATCGGACTAATGGCTTTGCTGTACACGTCCCTCAGAAGTGACCAGTGACATCATGTTTTCAGCTCTCCCAGGGCCTGTTTCAACAAGCAGGATTTCTTGCGTAGCCAAATAATTTGTTATATTTAAGGTCTTGGCTAAATGTAAGTGAACAAAGATAAAGTCCATCTAGCCCAGACTACCTTAAATCTGACAAGTTATCTGGCTAAGCCCGATATGCTATTTCGTATAATGAGCAGTAGGGATTGTATGATTCTGTGTGCTGTTCCCATGGTGTGCCATGTTCTTGTCATCTGCAAAAAATATTAACAAATGTATGGCAAAATAGCTTAAAATTATGGTTTCATCGTCATTTATTTGCCCCAAAAGGCCAGGAGGTTATCAACCCATACACACGGTATAGGCTACTCAGTATTTTGACATACGCTAATACTCGAACAATTATTCCATTATTTAAGCCCCCTTGAACTTAATTATTTAGAATATCACTGAAATAAAGTAAAAACATTAGACGTTTACTAATACAGTGACCTATTTCCCCCCCCAGTCCCTAAACGACGCGGTGTGAATGGGACATTATCGAGTGGTAGTTTTTGCAATATTCTTGCTGAGTGTAGCTTGTTTTATGTATCAAGAATGATAATGCATTTCATCACTGGACCCATATGAAGGTACAAAGACTTATGTTTTGTGAAATGGCTGCTAATTTGCTGTTCATGTAAATAAAGTAATATACACGTAGTACGTTGTGCACCCAAATTGTCTTTCACTCTCCCTGTAAGAGCATCTCTTACGTTACGGCCGTTTTTTAGTGTTTTGTTTTATGTATATAACCTCTGCAGCTTAAGAAACAAAGCTATAATTTAAACTACCAATTAATCTGAATAGTGGAAAATCGAGTGGAGAATATGGCTGCTCCTCAAAGCTCAGGACTGACCTTGGCTGCAGCTACTATTCCAGCTGTGAGTGAGCTGTGATCTGCAGAGTTACCACCCCCAAGAGCAGGGACGTGAATAACAAGCCTGGGAAAAGGGCATGCATATACAAGGGATTTCCCATAAAATACGGTATCTACATTATAGCCAGGACAAATAGACTAGCCCAAAAAAAACAAACAGACTTCTGCTCTAAGAAATATCCATGAATGATATTCAGTGCTGCTTGAAGGTTTGTGGACCTTTTAAGTAGTTTAGATTTTTATTTTGTTTAACCATGATTTTCGTATTTTATCATGACCAGTTTTTATATATGAAATGTCAGGTTTATGCTCATTGATTCCATGCAAATGTAACTGGGTAATAGACTCAAGGGAATCACATGTGGGTGCTCAAGTTATCAGTTAAGCAGACCAACCAAATGAGACATCGTTAGGAAAGGTTTTGAGCAGCACTGATTAAAAGAGAGAGGGAACCAACCAAAATGCTGTTGTGCCAAAAGACATAAAGCACAGACATCAACAATGCTGAGAGGAAAGGAGACATCTGAGGACATCAAGGAGACGGTGGTGACAGCCCATCAGGCTGGGGAAGGTTACAAGACCATCTGCAAAAGGTTCCAGCTCCATCCATCCAGAAGACAAATCATTTACAAATGGAGGGCAGTCAGCATCACACGCAGCATCATACTCAGCATCACACACAGCATCACACACAGCATCACACACAGCATCACATGCAGCATCACACTCAGCATCACACACAGCATCACACTCAGCATCACACACAGCATCACATGCAGCGTCACACTCAGCATCATACTCAGCATCACACACAGCATCACATGCAGCATCACACTCAGCATCATACTCAGCATCACACTCAGCATCACACACAGCATCACACTCATCATCATACTCAGCATCACACTCAACATCACACACAGCATCACACTCAGCATCATACTCAGCATCAAACACAGCATCACATGCAGCATCACACGCAGCATCATACTCAGCATCACACTCAGCATCACACACAGCATCACACGCAGCATCACACACAGCATCACATGCAGCATCACACTCAGCATCACACACAGCATCATACTCAGCATCACACTCAGCATCACACACAGCACCACATGTAGCATTACACGCAGCATCACACTCAGCATCACACTCAGCATCATACTCAGCATCACACTCAGCATCACACACAGCATCACACTCAGCATCACACACAGCATCACACTCATAATCATACTTAGAATCACACACAGCATCACACTCAGCATCACACTCAACATCACACACAGCATCACAATCAGCATCATACTCAGCATCACTGTGACTCTGCCCAGTAGCGGACGGCCATCAAAGCTTTCACCTAGTAGCTCCATAAAAATAATAATTCAAGTAAAGGCCAATCCACACATCACCTCCAGCGAGTTGCAGCCCTGTCTGGCAGCATCTGAGATAAATGTACATGCATTCACCGAAAAGTGAATAGACTTGGCAATCATGGGAGAGTTGATAGAAGAGAGCCTTTGTTCTCAAGAAAGAACAAAGTTGCCTGTATAAACTTTGCCAGAGAGCACTTGGACAAACCAGAAGCCTTTTGGGAGTTGATTATCTGGACAGATGAGTCCAAAATTGAATTATTTGGCCACAATCACAGGTGCCATTTTTGGAGAAAAGTCAACACTGCACAAGCAGTGAAGCATGGTGGTGGAAATGTGAAGGTCTGGGTCTGCTGTTCTGCCTCGGGACCTGGGTGATTCCATAATATCCAGGGAACCATGAAGCAACAAATTCTTGACCATAATCTCCTGCAATCCTTCAGGGAGTTGAAGCTGGGACAGAAATGGACTATGCGACAAGGCATTCCAGCAAAACTACCAAGGAATGGCTTAAGAGAAAGAAGATTTGCACTCTGGATTGACCCAGTCAAAGTCCGGACCTCAGACTCATAGAAATGCTGTGGCAAGATCTGAAACAGGCGATACATGCCAGATGTCCCTCCATCCTCTCTCAACTGACTGAGTTCTGCAAGGAGTCGGAAAAAAACCTCAAAAACAGATATGGTTCATGGCTACAGACGACGTTTGGATGAAAGTAATGGCTGCAAAAGGAGATGCCACAAGCAACTAACTAAAAGGATCCACAACCTTTGGGACTGTGAGGGAACCAGAGAACTCAAGGGAAACCCCATTCCAACACGGGGAGAACATGTAGAGCAGGTCCTTACTATTCAGATAAACCGTTTAAAGCATTTTCACTGTACTGTGCTATAATATAATTACAAAAAATTAAGAACCACAGCACAGTTTTTCATTTCACTCATTTGTGAATTAATGGGTAGGCGTCTGTGAATAATATATTTATTTGTTCTAAACTTTTCCTGGTTCTTTTCTGTTACTCATTAATGAAGGGCATCTTCAATACTTTATGGGACCAACTGAGGGTCCCCGAAGACTGGTTCGAGAAACACTGTTCCAGGTTACCCTACAAAAACGGAAACTTAAACCATCCATGTTTGTGACAAAACCTGCTGTTGTCTTAACCAGTTTAAAGGGGCTAAACAAGAAAACCCATCAGGGGAACAGTGACAGAAAACAAAGAATATAATTAGCAAACGATTGATGAAACAAACACTAATTGCTGTGTTTGTTAATGCTGAAAAATCAGCACTATTTTGGATGTCACATGTTCAGGGGTAAGAGAGCAGGCAATTCATGGCATGGGGAGTTGGGAGTTGGAACTGGAGCAGGGTGCTTTTAGTGTGTGCACTGAAAATATCAGGAGGGGCAAATAAATGCAAATTTCTCAGGAAAAAGGTGGAAAAACAACACATGGTTGTCATTCCGATGCGTCAACAAGTAAATTTGTATGGTCAGATTCTATCACCGAGAAGAACGGAAGTAAAAAAATTAAAAATGCAAGAAGTAACATCACGGTGATGATCAGCTGTCACTGAACAAAGATAATGAACACACCCTCAGCTGCTTCCTCCACGGAGGTTTGGAAGCAAGCACCCAATGAAACAGGGAGTACATATTGAAATAGTATTAACCATGAGAAAATGTAACAAAACCTGCTATACCCCACCTCTGTAGTCCAACTGAATCAATAAGAGGGTTGTTTTACATCTGCTATAAATTAGCGGTCATCTTCTGGTGAAATTTAATTCCTGTGGCAACGAGGGATATACTTGAAGTAAGCTTTGTTTTTAATTCTCCAGTTTTATATGCAGTACTGACAAGAAAATAAAGGCCCTGACAGTATATTGTACTTTTATACCCTACTGGACTTACTCAAATTTTTCTGAAGATTAATATTTTAAATAACAGAGGGTATTCTATTCCAAATACCATCTATAATAATTTGCCACTTTAATACAACCCTGTTCATTTCTGAATGTGTTTCAACATACAGCGGTACCTCAATACTCAAACTCATTAGAACTTGAATTTCTTAAAAGTTTAACTAACCAGGTTGAAAAAAAAAGACCTAGAACTCGATCTGAATCTCAGAAGATGAACCATAAACGCTGACCTAAGATAAGTTGTACGCGCGGGGAAATGAGTCACGCAGCACATCTCTCAGCAGAAACAAAGGGCAACGCTTCAGTCTCAGCCTCGCATTCGCTGTGATAGCATCGTTTGTTGGTGATAGTGCTTTTTTATTGAAAATATCAGGTAATACACTGTACTTTATGTCATTTTGGTAGCCATTGCAATGATACATTTATTTTATTACTTTACAAATTTGTCATACCCGGCTCATACGGTCCTCCTGTGTGCCGCATTCAAGTCTGTTTCTCCAGTCCTGTCATTGAAGTCTACTCTGTGATGTGCCTTGTTTGCCAGCAATAAACTCTGTGTTCTTGGATTTCTGTCTGCCTGACCCTGATTTCCGCACTCCCTGCTCGCTCGTGCTGTGCTCAGGGTGACAAAATTACTGTTTTGATAAATGTGCTTACATGTGTTTAGTATATGCTCTTCTTGTTATATCCTGTTCATTTTGTGTTTATATGCTAAAGAACATAGACATATTTAGGTGTATTTTTTTCAGGGAACCATTTAATTAATCCAAAGTTCGATCAGAACTCAAACTGAAACCTGAGTTCTGAATGGATTAAGTTCAAGTTCTGAGGTACCCCTGTATTTTGATATACCAGGTGTTACAGGAAATGGATTTGGCAAAAACAAATTTTAGTCCTGGTTGAGAATTCAGATTTTAAACAAAATATTATACAAATACAATAACCCTTAGGGAGAATATAGCCCTTTCATGATATGGTTCAGCTTGCTCCCATCCATACAAACTCTGTTACAGGTAGCCCCCAGGAGTGTCAATAATTTTGGAACTACATATACATGCATATACATGCGAATCTGAGTAGCTCTGCAGGGCCGGTCAATGCAACAAATATATCAGGTGTTTTCATAGTGCCTAATCTAACTGTGCAGATCCCTGCCTAATTCCAAAGGGATGAGCATGTTCACAGCGAGCTTGGCACTACGAACAGCTCCTAGCTATGGTATTTCACTTTCACTGGATAAAAAGGGAGAAAACAGGTGAAAAAAAAATTTTATTCCACTTTTACTGTGTTTCTTATAAAATCTGTCTGAGTGTGTGTGGATTAGAGTTACAATGTAATAAAAACCTGTTTTTTATGTTGTAGGGACCATTTTTCGGGATTTTGTTGGGTTACTTATGGTGAAGGTTAGGGCTGGGTAGGGGTTAAGGTTGTCATGTTGTAATTAGAGTTTTCCTCATAGAAATGAATGGAGAGTCCCCACAAGGATATAATTACTAACCTGTGTCTGTGTGAAGTCACTAGAAGGTATTTTTTAATCTTGTTTTTCTTGTGTCATAAAAAATGCCCCTTTGTTCTTCCCCATTTATTTTGGTTTTGATTTCTTTCACCTCCTAATTTCCACACCTAACTGATGATTTACCTTTAGGTTAATGAAGACATAGTAGCTTAATGGTGTTTAAACTAAATGGATTAATTCTGATTAGTTCAGGAACTTTTGGCAGAGACTGAACCAAATGCAATAACCCAGAAAGCTGCATAAGGAAATTATATCCATGGTTTGCATATCCTAAAGAAAAAAAGTGTATAAGTCTTCCTTTAGCCCATCATATGTAAGTGATCTAGAGTTGCATTAAAGAATCCTTTTAATGTGATTGCCCTTTGCATCAGTATAGAACTTACTCAGAAGCACTTATAGAACCAGGGATTTACATACTGTAACTCCTTCGGCATAGCAGAGAATGAGCTCTTCTTCAGGGCTTCTGACCCACTTTTTACATACACTGCGTATTCGTCCACCATTTAGCAACATAAAATAAAAAATAAATTAACTGCTCGAAAAAAATGTGCATGCAAATTCGCTAAAGCTGCGAGTAGAGAAAAGGTGAAGGAAGCAGGCGTGGTGCCCCTCTGTCTTCACAGTTTCTAGGTACGTATCGCCAACCACCATCTGTTCAATGTCAGGCTTCACCCCAGGGGGACGAGGGCGTGTTTATACTACGCGTGAGCTGCGTGCTTCGGTGCTTTGCATTTTCAGCTCCGAGTTGCTATCTTGGTGGTTTTCTCCAGGGGTCATACCATACTTGTAGGCATCACCCTGCTTTGCTTCTTTAGGACAGCAGGCAGAAATGTGGCAGATGTGCTTATGGGCCCCAGTTCAGACCACCTGGGCAGCATCGGCTCCAACCATCAACATCTCTTCCACCACCTGTCTTTATCTCCCGTTTGAGCTGGGGGCTTCATGCCTTGACATTTGACATCTCTTCACACTGAACAATGTCCTTATGAGGTATTTTCAGTCCTTGGTTTCTCTTATTTGCACCATCACATTTCTGAGGTAAAATGAATCTGACCTACATCAAATGGGTGTGAAGTTCTAGTTATGGTATACTTCATGGTATTCTCATGTTTTTTTTGTATAAATGGCAACACCAGGCTTACCCTCTCCATGCCGTATGTCAAGTGAAAATTAATACATATCTGAAGGGTATGTCACAAACAGTATATTAATATGGTGTGTACTTTCTGTACTGCAGTTAAATGATACAATACTTAATTTCCTTGTCCCTACTTCTTTTGTCATGTCCCCTCTTGCTCTCCATTGAGACATACAGAAACATGAAAATGAAGCCTAGATTCCAAATACAGGGTAGGTCATTTATATAGGGCCCCCAGGTGCATTCTTGATGGTTAAGGGCCTTGCACAAGGGCCCAACAGACATGTGACTCTTCTGTCAAGAATGGGATTTGAACAGGCAACCTTTTGATCACAAGTGCAGGGGTCTAACGAGTCACACATCATGCCTCAGGTACACTTACTAGTTGTAAATTGCCACCCAGCTATCTTCCGCTATAGTTTTGATTTGTAGCACAAGCAAAATACTGCAAACGTGTTAGAAACAACACATACAGCTGAGTGCAAAAGTTTGCACCCCCATTAGACCGTGGGTGAATAATGAAAAGAAACTGCCTCTGTTGTACAGCTCATCTTCAAAACAGCCCTCCATAAAAATTTAAAGGTGTTTCCCTTCTGTCCTAGTCCTAGTCCGAATTCACCTTTAATATCAAACTGAAAAGTTCACATCCTCTTTGATAAACCCTGTAGGCATTAAACTTAAAATATGTCAGACTAGGTGCCTGATCTTTAAAAAGCTATGTCAGCACTTAACGCTTGATGAGTGGCACTAGGTACTAGATATTTCTACAGGCGGGTAGATCTCCAGCAGCAGCCTCAAGCAGTTCACTGAGAGCAACAAAAACAGTGGGGTCAGGGAAGCAGCTGTCAGCGAACCTCAAAATGAAACTGGTACATCTTCATGAAGCTGGGGAGGGAAACAAAACCATTTCAAAGCGTTTAGGGACACCAGTACCAACTGTGTAGGTCATGATTCACAAATGCAGGAAACCGGGACATACTAAGACTCTACCAAGGAGTGGAAGTGAAATATCTGCTAGGAGAATAACCTGAGAACTACATAAGAAACAATCAGCAGGCCAACACAAAAAGTCCTTAGAGGCAAATGGAATAAAAGTCTACATCTCCACAGTCAAGTGCAGTCGGCACAAGTATGGAATGTTTGGGAGAAAAATAGGTAGGGAGCTCTGAAGAAAGCAAACCTGGAGTATGTTAAAGAACATGTGAAGAAACCAGATGAATTTTGGAACAAGATTATGTGGTCTGACAAGAACACATTTATTTATGTGTTGCTTGTTTTTCTCTTAATAAACCCTGTTTGCCTGTATTTACGGCTCGACTCGTCTGTCTGCCTGCTCGCCTGAAACGCGACGTGACAATTCCTATTTGGCGATGTGCGTTATGAGTACCCCACTCCCTTTCAGCTTGACCACCGTCTGGCTTGTTGCTTTACCTTTGCCTTTAAAGCAAAGGCCGTTTGCGTGTCACAGATCTATCTCATCTTCTGTTTAACCATTGATCCATTTCACATTAATACAACTCTGGCTACTTCTATTGTGATAGTTGGGATTTTGGGTTCATTGATCCCAGCATGATAAGAGGCTGGACTCACAAACATAATAATCAGTTCCTCACATTTATAGCTTGGGTGCACTTTGGCACAGCTCATTTAACAACAAATGCTATCCACACCATGGTCCTAGATCTGACCTTGATACCAGAACTGTAGTTCAAGCTGTGAGGCAGCTTAGCAGCAGAAACACAGAACCTTCTGGGTACGCATGAAGATTCTCAGCTCACTGTACATGAAAACCTGCCACACAAAGATTATTATTATTAGATTAGATTATTAATGGATGTTAAATATTTAGATGGAAAGAAGTTATAATGTGCTTGATGCTATTCATAGCTAATATCACATAGTCAGACTGAAACAGAGCTAACTGCTGATTTTATAAGTATTAAGTGAGGAAAAAGCAGGGATGCATGTTTTATAGCTGGGAATAGATTTAGACAGAAGAATAAAATGAAATTACTATTCTATTATTAATGAAATTAGTCTATTATTGCCACCTTGTGGGGATACATTGTTAACGAACCAATGATTGCTCTTGTATACTGAGATTTTGATGGTTAAATATTTAAATACATTTTCCACTTTGGATACTACCCCATTTTACTGTCCCCTCCCCCTGGCACTCCTCCCCACCTTAAATCAATCAATCAGTCTTTATTTATATAGCACTGATTTAACCACAGGGATTACAATGTGCATTACAGACATTCTAACAGAAGAAAAAGAAATTAAAATAATAAGATAAAACGATAGTAAGAAATTAAGCACAAATGATAAAATAAGTAAAAATAAAATGAGATACCAGCAAAAATGCAGGAGACTCTAGACACCAATGTTCTCCATAAGGGAATTTAACCTTTACCTCACAGGTGATTCTATAGCCCCTACCTCACAGCAGATTCTAGCCCGTACCTCACAGGGGATTCTAGCCCCTACCTCACAGGGGATTCTATCCCCTTCCTCACAGCGGATTCTAGCCCCGACCTCACAGCAGATTCTAGCCCGTACCTCACAGGGGATTCTAGCCCCTTCCTCACAGCGGATTCTAGCCCCGACCTCACAGGGGATTCTAGCCCCTACCTCACAGGGGATTCTAGCCCCTTCCTCACAGCGGATTCTAGCCCCGACCTCACAGGGGATTCTAGCCCCTACCTCACAACAGATTCTAGCCCGTACCTCACAGGGGATTCTAGCCCCTACCTCACAGCGGATTCTAACCCGAAATAAATCTATAAAGTAACTTATTATAATATGTGCATAATATTATAAAACAATAAAATACTTTGTAATAATATAATACTATAAATTCAGAAAATAATTGACTATTGCAGATTATTATATGCAATGGTGAAAAGATGTGCTTTCGGCCTGGTTTTGAAAGTACTAAGAGATTCAGTAGCTCTCAG
>JABFEB020000104.1:27335992-27353599 GCA_019775895.2 Stomatorhinus ivindoensis | reverse complement strand
CATTGTCAGTAGTACTCACTTTCACTTTGGAATAATTGTTTAATTGTTGCAATGTCAGTAGTACTCACTTTCACTTTTGCAGGCTTGCACAGAGCTAATAAGGAACCAGCTCCATACCTGATTCTTGGTGCCAAAATCCTCAATGCGGCCTTCAGATCATGGACTAGAAAGCTGGTAATTTTTTATATAAATCAATTAAAATTCTTTTAAAAATCACACATTGCCTGAAGCTGGAAGACAAACAACGGAAATACACTTGAACACCCAGATTTGATTGTTAAACCTTTATCTGTTCATTTTAGAAGGGCAAAAACTTAAGAGATTTTTTAAATTTGCAAATACTAATACTAGAAAGTGATATGTTATTAAAACAATTTCAGATTGAAGCTGAAATTCCATAATTTTAAAGAATTACTATTAAGTGGCAGAGAAGGTGGGCTCATATTAAGAGAAAAATGTAAAACACGAAACCACCTCCTGTGATCGTGAAGGCTGGCTGATGCAGAAAAGCCCCTGGTTACAGGCAGATATACCTTTATCTTTGCTGTGTGGGACACGCAAGTTAAACTTTTATAAAGAATGGAACTGTTTACATCTTTAAGTTTAGCTAGTTTGGAAGGGTGTATTAAGTTCGTTGTGAGTCGCCACACTTGAAAGAGTTTATTCCATCTAGCTAGCATGTGCAGGTTAATCAATGCAAAAAGTTTTATGTTGGTTGCTTCATGGGATTTTGATTTGTGGTCTATCAGGGTAAAACTGATATGGACCCTGGATGGACGTGAATTTCACTCACTTGACCAAAAAATCCTTAGCTAGGATATGCAGTACTTTTTGATGTTGGTTGAATCGGTTTAATATGATCATCTACAGCTACAAATGTATAAAATTATTAGCTGACAAAATCCTAATTATCATTATTATGGGCAGTGGTGGCTTAATGTTTAGGGAAGCGCACTTGTAATTGAAAGATTGCTGGTTTGAATCCCCGACCAGCAAGGCACCACTGAGGTACTTTGAGCAAGGTACTGCCCCTGAGCGCTGAATTAGCTGCCCCCTGCTATGTCACGGTGTCACATATGGGTTAAATGCAGAGGACACATTTCGTTTTTGTGCACTGTGTGCTGTGGTGTGTCAACAATGACCACTGATCACCAAATTCAAATAATATATATATATACAGTATATATATATACTGCCCCCTTGTGGCCTGCAGAGCTTTTATTCATGCCATGCAAAACACATTAAGAGAACGCAGCAACATTTTGGAAAGCCATGAAAAAGAAAACAATTAAGCAAAGATCAAGAAGATACACACAAAAATATTTTATTTCTTTCTCAGTACAAATGCTAAAAAGGTGTAAATAGATGCAAAGGAAAATTAAAACACAAAAATTAAAAAAAATTTGTGTTTTAATTTTCCTTTGCATCTATTTACACCTTTTTAGCATTTGTGTGTGTGTGTGTGTGGGGGGGGTAATTTCTTTTCCAGTGTCTTGTGTTTTATGCCTTTCTGGGCCGACATAGCACACTGCATTGTGTATCCTCGCTAATGCTTCTCCTGGTCTTGGGCACATGTTTGTAGAAAATTGAAGGAAGAATGATGTTGATTATATTACTCCACATTAGGTCATAAATAACCCATCTTGTCCTCAAAAATAACTGCAGATATTAAGAAATATCAATGTTATCTGTTAAAGGCTCTTCTAGAACATGAGGATGAACTTCCGGAGAATATGAAGCCGGCACAACTTATCAAAGACCTTGCCAAAGAGATCAGGTTATCAGAGGTGTGGTATCATTTGTTTCTGTGGACTTATGTTTCCGTTTGTGAGGAATATGTGTGACCGTAGCACCTTACAACACAAATGCATTAACGTATCTTAGTATACAATTTATATTCTGTTTTCATTCCTCTCACATGTATTTTATTGGTGCGTGTAGTACATCTGTGATTCATATTAAGGATCATTCTCCTTTTAAATCACAAATCCAGTTTATAATTAAGCAGTAACATACAAGAAGGAGTGCAGTTGTACTCCAGTATACCATGGCTGTGATTATATGGGCCTGTGGCCTCGTGTCTACGACCAAATCACCAAATTGTTATATATTGGAGTACAACCATACAACTTTGAGTATGTTTTTGCTTTTATACAAAGTTTGAGCAGCATTTCTAAGGTAACAGTAATAAGTCATGACAGATAATAGCCTACTTGATTATTTACAGGCATCCTCAAAAACAAAAAAATGGTTCCCACCAGCCAACTGTTGACTGTTGCCAAGCAACACAAATATTCCCAAGCAGCATAGCTCACTTGCTCCCAACTACTTTGCATCATCTAAATTTGACTAAGTAGTGGTTCTTAGATATACCTGTAAAGCGGAGTGATACATCTGATGTGAAATGTCTGAGTGTGGTTATACTCTGAAAACTGCACTCATAGAACGCCTCTTCTCCATTCACATTTCTTGGTTGGAACTAACTGTTGTATAAACTTGATTATTACTACATATTTGGTCATATGGACATATTTTGCATTATCTACTTGCCTTTTCTTTCACCAGAAATATTTTAAACTTTGATGGTGGTTGGAAGGAGGGTGATATTGGTGTTTGGGACTGAAAAAAAGTTTTTTTAAACAATAATATTTCTCCTTCTTTTAACTTCCGAAGAATGCAATGAAAGGCACCAAGGAGGAGCCTGTTGCCAACACATCTATGGAGGAAACCCCTGCCCCACCAGCTGAACCGGAGGAGCCCTTATCTCCTGCCCATGTTCCCTCACCTCCCAGGGAGAAGCTGCCCAGGAAGAAGGGCACCAAAATGGCCAAGCCCCCCAAACCCCCAAAGATTCCCAAAGTGAAGGAAGAAGGGAAGAAAAAAGTGAAGAAGATGAAAGAGGGAGTGAGCTTGCCCAAAATACCCAGCTCACCTTGCCAGGAGACGAACGCGAAAGAGTTTTTCGACCAAGAGAAGGCAGGTGGATCTTACTGATGTCCCTTTGAGCTGGTATTAAGGAAGTTCTAACAGTATCAGTCAGCAAAAGATGCGGGAGATTCTTCGGAAATCAACAGTGCTGGGATGGTTTGACTATGGTAGATTTGTAAAGTTCCAAAATGTGATTCAATGGTGTTTATTTCCTGTCCATATTGTCTTCTAAGTCTTTTGATTATTATGCTTTATCACAGGCAGATATTTCTTTTTTGCTTTGTATTCTCGATGAACAGGCTGTGAAGAATGGATCCGAATCCACAGGGAGAGACAGTTTGAGTAAGAAAGATAATGTGCAAAGTGTGTCTGAAATGCGAGAGCAGAACAGGAACAAAACGGAAGCAAAATGGAAATACAAGGTGAGTCAGCCGGTCCTGATCAACACGTGAATGCTGAATGCAATATGTTACCGAAAAATTCTTTAAAAATGATGTGATATATGGAAGAAATGACAGTGAAACACCACAGGGTGCTGACTTTATGTGAGATTGTGCACCGATCAGCCATATCATTAAAACCACTGACAGGTGAAGTGAATAGCTTTGATTGTCTTGGTACAGTGACACCTGTCAAGGGTGCAGTTATGTATTATTCAAGGAAAGAGACACTTCTTGAAGCTGATGTATTGGAAGTGGGAAAAATGGACAAGCGTAAGGATTTGAGTGTAGGGCTACTACTAATGGTTATTTTTCTGTCGAGAAATCTATCGACTATTTTAGCGATTGGTTGATTTAATCTAAACAATAAATTTTCCTCCAGAAAATCATATTGACTATGTCATTAAAGTTAATTTTATTTTAACAACAATATACTGTAAGTGTCTGCCGCGCTTTAGATAATGAATGCCGGCTTTTTCAGACTATATGGCCCTTACTTACACCCACAATTCTAAAAGTATATTAGTAGTACACCTGAAACATTATCGTGATGCCCAAAAGTTAGTCATCTGTATAAATTTGGTTAGTAGAGCAGTCGACATGTGACTGTCTTGAAATACCATGTAAGTAATAAGCACTGAAGTCACGGTGTAGAAAGGGCCGCCTGAATAGCCACAGCGTGTTTTATAAGAGGTGAGACATTGTGGTTCAACAAGCTAAGAAGACGTGGCAGTACTTTTTGAAGTTTAAAATCCGACACTTTTTTTGGTATAGTTTTCATTTTTATTTCAGTTCACAAATTATTTTAAAATTTATTGTCCATTTTCATTTCGCCTTTAGTTTATGATAAAACTGGTCCCCACAAGCCCAATCCCCATGAACACACACGCTGGCACCGGCAGTCACGAATAAGCCCAGGTTCTAGCATGGAATAGTAATGATAGAAATGTGTCATAACACACGGCGGATTGCAGATTGCTACGTTTAGGGCTACTTAGCCCGCAGACTGCTCAGTGTGCTCATTCTGACCCCTGTCCACTGCTGAAAGTGTTTAAAATGGGCATGTGTTGCAAACCAACAACCAGTGGGCATGTGTTGCAGATCAAGTACACCCCTTCAGGGCAACAGTATTTCCTGATGGCAGTGGCCTCTTTCAACAGGATAATCCGTACTGTAAAAATTGTACAGGAATGGTTGAGGAACATGAAAAGGAGTTCAAGATGTTGACTTGGCCTCCAAATTCCCCAGATCGCAATCATCAAGCATCTGTGGGGCGTTCTGGACAAACAAGTCCGATCCGTGGAGGCACCACCTCGCAACTTATAAGACTTAAAGGATCTGCTGCTAACGTCTCAGTGCCAGGTAACACAGGACACCTTCAGAGGTCTTGTGGGGTCCGTGCCTTGACAGGTCAGAGCTGCTTTGGCGACACAAGGGGGACCTACATACACTGTTAGGCAGGTGGTTTTCATGTTATGGCTGATCGGTTTATATTTCTTGGTAAACTTTCTTTCAGTATGTTGACATTTTTAAAAAAATAAAATGGGAGCTATATTTTACAGTGTTTTTTTTTTTATTTCAGAACAGCAAGCCCGATTCTTTGCTGAAAATGGAGGAACACAAGAAATCACTTTTGTCAGGAAATAAAGACAAATATGGCTTTTCATTTTCAAATAAAAAAATGTCAAGGTATGTAACTATCTTGAGTAGCACGTTGAACTGTGATGTACTATGCAATGACAGAGATATTATAAAATATTATAACATGTGGGATGTAGTATATACAAGACATTAATATACATATATGCTATTCAGGCTCTTTAATCTGGCTTCTTTGTGCCTGATATTCCTGATCCCAAGTCATAAGTGTGTGTTTGTTTTACATTCTCTTTTGTTTGGGTTTTGTTGTTTTTTTTCCTTCAAAGCTCTAAATGCCTCAAAACCCAGACCAGCACATCTGAGTTTGGATCCTTGCATGACTTCAAGGAAGGCAAGGTCAAGCCAGTACGAGACGAGTATGAGTATGTTTCAGATGAGGGAGAGCTGAAGATCGATATCTTCCCTATGAGGAGGAAAAAGAGCCTCACCAAAAGGCCTTTATCCCGTGAGTCTGTACAGCATGAATCACACAAAAGCCCTTCTTGTCTTGTGTCATAGTCAACTGTAAGATCTATGTACGATCAGTGCATTTGAATACTCATTCAGCCACATCTAGTAGCTAGTATCAAGTTAAATATTAACTTTATCTGGCTTAATCAGGTACCCAGATTGGTTTCACATTTCCATTCATCCATCTTCTAACCACTGGAGACTGGAAGCAGGGGTGCACCATGGTTGTGATTCAACTCCCCCATGTGGAGATGGGGTGGGCGTTCAACTCCCAACCATGGGGGCTGTTAGGCAACAGTGTCACCCACTAACCCACCATGCCATCCTCAAATTATTTATATTACTAGTTTTTTCTTCTGTTTAGCATAATATAAAATATGTTGTGTCTTTTTAGTTTTAACAGATGTTAAAGAACCTATTCAACAGTCTAAAAAGCCAAAGATTCAGAAGAAATTTGACAAGGTAGGTGAAATAGCTTCATTTTCTATGTATTGTCTTAATCGTCTGTTGTAGTATTTAATATGTTTATTTACCCATATTCTGATAAGTACTTTAGTATTGCTTGTCTGTGTTCCCATTGAACAAGCATAATCTGATTAATTCCATTGTCTGTGGCATTTGTTGCAGTATTTAAGACATAATGTGTTGGATCCTTGGTGTGTTGGTGTGTATCTTTAGTCCTGAACAACCGGTCACTATATACTATTCATTTGAATCCTATATACTGTAGGTCATTATTATAATAGGGACTGTGCTCCAGCTTAAAAAGAGACTTAAACGTTTAATCACAACACTCTGCAGTTTTCAGATACGTAGATTGTCATTTCAACTTCTCTCTTATAGGTTGAAAACCACGTTTTAAGCTAATCGCGTAAGGAAATGTTCAAACATGAGACACCACATAATGATTATAGAAATGAATAACTGGCTCACTGAAGTTGATTCATTCTTGAGTTTCTTAGAGACATGTTAATGCTAATATAAACCAAATATCAATGGTAAATTTTTATTTATAGCGTTTGGCTTTATTTGTTCATGCAGAGTGGCTGTAGATGCCTTTTAAAGTGTTTTGCCAGATTCTACTAGATTTGTAAAGCCCATTTCCATTTGAAGCATAATCAACATTTGCAATAGATCAGAAATTTGAAAAGCTTTGATACACACTTGTATACGTTTCATAGTCATTATCTTGTATTTAAAAGCGAAGTAGCAAACAATGTTTAATTTTTTATTAAAATGTTTTAATTTAAATAAGCTTTGCGGTACTGGAAATATGAATAATAATGTATGACGTGTGATTATATATGTTTACCAGTTTATATATCCATCTGCAACCTGCCAATAACAATTTTCCATAACAGCCAGATGACTCGTCAGATGATGAGTCACTCCACATAGACATAGACATAAAAGGCAAACCCGAGGTCAAAGGTCGAATCTCAAAGGTCAAGAAGGATAGCAGCACTGCAGCAGGGATTCTGGATCTTTTGCAGGCAAGCAAGCAAGTAGGAGGAGTGGATTACAATGCAGACAGGTATGGCTAATACAACATTACTTTTTTCATAGAACCTACATTTATCAGAAAGAAATCTTTAATGGTAGTAGACTGCCATTGCATACTGCAGAATAGGACTGCAATGGTAGGAAAAATTCATGGCAAATCCCAACATTATGATTTTAGTATTTTTAAAAAATAGGGCTGTCCACAGTTGATGTGTTAAAGCATTAGCATTAATTTTAAAGTAATGATGCATTATTTCTTTGATTGGGTTAATGCATCTGGTATTTTGAAGGGACGTTTTTAAGACCTATAGTCTTCCTGGTCGTAAACAACATGAGAGCATTGGTCATGGTCTTGCACAGAATCCCAGAATTCACAGCCAAAATCAAAACATTGCACCTCATTCACCAATATCGTTCTTTTATTCTTAACTCTGTTCATGAGAATGGTCCTAAGAAGGCTTCAAGATAAGTCTGCATCAGATTCGTGTTTTTTTAAATCGCAGAATTGTTTGCAAATGTGTTTTTATAATGATGAATTCCATTCCATTCAATTTTAAATTGAAAGCGTGCACGTAATTTGCATAGCTAAATGCTCCTCCAGTCCCCATAAACGGGCATGAGACTGTATGGCCATGTGCACACACAGAAATCACACAAAGACATTAAGAAGTAAACATGAGAGAGAAGTCAAAAATCCCCCCAAAAGATCTAGAGACAGTGGTGCACCGGCCTCCAAACTTAAGAAAAACTTCAGTAGTGTAGTTCCGAAGTGAAGGTACTGCTGCAGGACGTGAACAGCAGACGAGCTGTCAGATTTAGTAGCATCAGTAGTGGATATAAAATAACACAGAAATAAGCATGGGATGGTATCACTCATTTTAATATTTCAGTTAAAATAATAACTTGTTATTATTAATTACAATTATCATTGATTAGTAAAATTGTAGTTCTTAAAGGATTATTTAAACATATTATAAATTATAAAAGTATTTTTGGAATTTAAATTCCCTAATATCATACAGGTGGAATTGAAGAAAATGCAATAAGCGATTATTTTGCGCAAACGTGTCGGCACACAAATGTATGTAAGTGTGCTTTTCAGTGTGCGTAGATTCTGTTACCTAGGTTCAAATCCCAAATTAGAAAATGAAAGTCGAAATCTTCATGAAAACTGTGTTAAGTGGGTTATAAGAAGAAATTTCTTCTTAAGAACAGTTGGTGAATGAAGCCCATTTTTACTGTTTGTTCATTTCATTTAAAAACATTGTGAGGCAACTCAAAGGATAAAAATATTGTGATTTGCAATATTTGTTAAGTTTTTTTGAAGAGTAATACATTAAAAAGACATTTCCAGTAATGAAATTCACTTTGAATGATCGTCAGGGTCTTTGTTACACGCACCCTCCATTTCCTTAGAACACGCCAACATCTTTGGATTGTTTTAGCTAGCTGTCCAACTAAGCAAAGGATGTTATTCATTGTAGGGGAAGTTGTCACGTCTGGGCATGTTTTGCAGTACAGTCTCAGATTTAGGAATTAAGTCTGAATTAATGTGAGTTGAGAACATTAGATGTAACTCGTATTTCATGTAATACAAATAGGTTAATAATGTATTATTATGTGTCACAGATATTAATGTGTTGTGACATCATCATTTAAACAGTGGTACCAGGTACGGACTAGGCGTACCTGATAAAGTGGCCACTGCGTATTTGTGCCCAGCTGGCAGTTATCCTACTATGCAAACTTTATGGTTGTCATGGTAACCGTTGTACTTTTTCAAAGCTGGGCTGTGTTCACTCCCACTTATAATGAGCGCGTTGCGTATTTCTTATTAACGTGATTACAGTCAGCCACCTGCATCCCCCAGCACGCAGGAGGCCATCCAGGGCATGCTCTCCATGGCCAACCTGTCATCTTCAGACAGCTGCCCGCAACCAACGTGGAACAACAATCATTCCAAAGGAAACTTGCACGACACACCGTCAAGCAAGAAGCTGGCGAGTAGCAGTGGTGGCAAAAGCAAGCGGCCGGCCAAGCGACTCCTGAAGAAGACGCTGAGGAGGAGCAGCAGCTTGGAGAGCCTGGAGATGTATGACGATGAGCAGGACCACATGGATGCCTGTTTCAAGGACTCTGACTATGGTAGGGCCCGTGATTAGTGCCCGTGATTAGGGCCCGTGATTAGTGCCCGTGATTAGTGCCCGTGATTAGGGCCCATGAGAGGGTCAGTGCCCAGCTCCGAGATCACTGACCTAGCTGTTTCTGTAAAAAATTCCAAACCCCTTGCAAAGTCTTTATCCTACTTATATTAATTTTAATTTTAAAAGAAAGGCAAACAAGTTGACCCGAGTCCTAAGTTGGAGAGGCGACTGCTTGCTTTATGATGGATTGTGAGTCAGTGCAGTTAAAACGATGGCACGGTATTATCATAAAGTGCATTCCGTTTTTAATTGATTTAAACAATATGGCACATTTGTTTTCCAGATGATTGGGTTTGTGTTTATGGCCTGTGCTGTCAGTCCTCCTCAAAGTCACATTGAAGAAATGACCATTCTCTTAAACAGAATGTAATCCAGAAACACTCAACCAACACGGGGCTGTTAGCATTTTGTTAGGGGAACAATTTTTTAAAAAAGTTTTTGAATAACTTTTTGTGGTACATTTAATTTAGTGTAATTGTATATTTAGAATCAAATGGGAATGTAGTATAAATAAAATCTGTTTTTTTCTTTTTCTAATAACTGCGAGTCAAATTGGTAATAAGGCAACTTGTGTTAAAAATAATTCTAAGATAATTAAATATTTAGACTTAATGCTAAGCTTCCACTAAGCATCATGCGTTTGATTTTCACGTTTTCTTTAAATTAAATGATGATTATATAGAATATTATGTTGCTTCAGCCACTGCAGCTGTAAAAAGTGAGTGTATGTCACGTTCTAGGCTATTGGAACCAACTTGGAAAAAACCAGCAGACAGACAAGCTTTCTAATGAAGTCACCATCTTTTGCAGTTTACCCCTCCTTAGAGTCCGAAGACAACAATCCTATTTTCAAGTCTCGATCAAAGAAAAGGAAAAGTTCGGATGACATTCCTTACAGCCCCACAGGTATGTGACGATTAAAATGCAGAGTAACATTTTCCATTCGAATAGAATTTTAAGATTGCAGAAGTTCTGAATCATAGCTGCAGAACTGCTTAATATTGCTGTTGAGTTTCATTTTAACGTTGACCTGTTCAGTCAGTGTATCTGTCTTGCGCCATTGTGTTGCATAGTCCTTATTGTGTCTTTGTAGCTAGAGTGGGCCCTTCGGGGCCTCGACAAGACAGGCCGGTTCGGGAAGGGGCCCGGGTGGCTTCCATAGAAACAGGCCTTGCGGCAGCAGCAGCCAAGCTCTCCCACCAGGTTGGTGTCCACTTTCGGCCTTCAGCTGTCAAAGATGAGGAACGGTGAAAGGAAATGCACACGGTGTCTTCACGGCGGAAGCTACGCAGCGACGTTGGCGATGGTGGTGAACCTCACCTCACATTGAGCGCGTAGTGTCAGGTCAACCTCCGGGGCAGAGTCTATTGCCGTACCCGGGAAATCACTGCCTCAACTTCTGCGTTCTTGTGTCGCCAGGAGGAACAGAAGAAAAAGAAGAAGAAGACCTCAAAAAAAAAGGCACCGCCGTTGGTGGAGCCCGAGAAGGTTTCCCAGGAGAGCTGCTTCTCTGAGCCTCTGCTGGACTCTCACGGCAGTAGCCTGACAGACCACGAGTACACGACCGGCACAGGAAAAGTGCAGGGAGGCCCTCAGCCCATGGCTCCGGGGGTGTTCCTCACGCAGAGGCTTCCCTCCACATCGTCTCAGAACCGGACCTCTGCCAAGGGGGAACGTGCTGTCATACCAGAAGCTAAAGGTCAGTGTAGTGGTTTGGAAATTGAAACCTTAGTTTAATTTACTTTAATATTTCAGGGATTTTCTGGACTGGAGAAAGCACAAAAATGGATATATCAAGTTCTGGTTTCCATTATGTTAAACTGGGCTCTAGCCTCCCCCGTGATCTTTTACTCGATGAGCTGTTGGGATTGGATAGGTGGCCGAATGGGGTGATATAAATCCAAAAGCGTAACATAGGGGCAGTGGTGGCCTCATGGTTAGGGTTAGGGAAGCGTGTTCGTGATCAAAACGTTAGAATTCCCAACCAGCAAGGTACCACTGAGGTACCCAGAGCGAGGTAACGCTCATGCTGTGACAGAGGTTCAATGCAGAGGACCCGTTTTGTTATGTGCTGTGGTGTGTCAACAATGACAGTTAATCACTTTCACTTTAAGATCACTGGCATTCTGAATATGTTAGTGAGCATTTGTATAAATAGCAGTAATGTGCTTGACACTGGTGAATATAATTAAAGGTCTTCACACAATCCACTCTAAATAATAAAAAGAATATATTTCTGACACATCACGGGATTCCGGCTCTTACTGGATTATTATATAAAACCATCCTTGAGTGAAATTATGAGCATTAGAAAATAGCTTTCACGAGAAACAGCTGTAGGACAGGTCCAGTGATGTGTCGGAACTGAAATCCCAAGTGAGAAGTAACACTAAAGCTTATTAACTTGTCTTTTTTTAGGCAAAAAGTTAAAGAAAGGAATGGCCACAGCCAAGCAGAGACTGGGGAAGATTTTAAAGATCCATCGAAACGGAAAACTCCTTCTGTAAAACAGACCGAGGAAGTCACATGGTCCACATGCCAGAATTGTGCTGTGTTTATTAACATCAGGAACATCAAGTGGGATTTGCAACACTGGCAATGGATGGGGCCCCAAACATGTATTTTTGATTTGGACAACATTACAGCTTATACACATTTTTGCCTCAGTTTATCCTTTATAACTTTTGAATAGAAAAATGTATAGAATATCTGATATAAATATTTTTAATAAAGGTATATTTACCATACTTTGGTTAAAAAAGCAAAACAACAAAAAATACGAGCACCGCAATTATTCCCACCCCTAGGGGTAATATTTAGTGGTATTTTGCGGCATACTTACACTGCCTTTTGAATTTTTTTCCAGTTATCCCATTCTGATACCGATTCTAATCTTATTTCATTGTTCTGCGTGATGTTTCACAAATGGCTGTAGTGGTACCAGTTGCTGAGAAATCTAGCAATCTGAGTGTCATGTGAATATGGCATTTCATAACAGATATCTCTCAGAAAGAGTTTCCTGTTTCCCCTTCAGTTTATCATCAGTGAAGCAAATTTTGTTGCCAATTCCAAAGCCATCTGACGGATTCGAAGTCTGTGGTCCCCAACAAAGCAATGGGCAACATTGATTTGCCCAAATACAGCTACCGAATCTGATGTTAAAAATTTGTAAGCTGAAAAATCTTGGTATTTATGAAGAGAAGCATTTATTGATTTTGGTGCAAGAATTATCTACAGGGCAATTTTTTGTACATATGAATGTATTTATTAGGTATTTATTAAATTTAGATTTAAAAAATATATATAAATATATTTATTTTTTTTCTTAAACATAAAATGTATGTAAAATTTTCCCACTTGAAACATCATTAGTATTTTAGAACACATTTTTAATTGTTTTTGATGTTTTCTTTTCTAGTAGCGATTTATTAGTAGTCAAGTATGATATCTGACGAACATTTATAAGCAGAATAAGTAAGCAAAATGGGTCAGACCACGTTTTTATGTATTTCCTAGAATAAAGATATATTCTTTGAATGGTGATACCATGTTGAATGTGTTCCCCTGGGACCAACAGGTTTACCTGGGCATAGATATCTGTACTTGCATAGAAATACTAGCACAATCAAATAGCAGTTTGCAGAGGGGGAGTCCCACCTCTGTATAAATACTACGTTGAACCTGAAGTCCATCTGATCCATTGTTCCGGGCTTCATAGGTCCAAGTGGAACTTTCTGCCCTAAGTTTATTTCTCAGGCAGCTTTGGAGCGCAGATGTCATCTGAAATATGCATTTGTATGACATACTAATGAAAATATTACATGCCTGGAATGTAGCGTGTATACAGCATTTTAAAATGACCTTTTGTAACATTTTCCTTTTTCTTAAGTATACATTTTTATGAATTTTTTTGATAATTGTAAATAAAAATTTTCAATGGCATAGATAATGATATACTTTTTCAGTGAATTAGATAGTTCCCTATTTTGTTTGCTTGTTCACAGACTTGTTGTTTCAAAAATAACATGACTGACTCTGGTCCACACAAGGTAACTTGTAAAATTGTAGTATTACATGGGGAAATTGGTGGGAAACTGAAAAGGTCAAAGTCAAAAATGTCTTTTTGTAACCAGCTTCGTATTGTAGTAAAACAGCAGAATCGAATGGTTTTACTCACACCTTGTGAAGTTGTCTTTCAATGTTTTGTATTTTATGTTTGTACATTTCTTAAGAGCCTTGTTTAAAGGTATTTCATCAGCCACTGAAAGTTCTTATTTAGCGATCCTAAATTAACTTTGGCTCCTGTCATTTAAATTTAATCTTTGTATTTAATCTTTGCTTCATTGTAACTCCATTGTGTGTGTCAGGACTGCTGTTGACATCACTGCATATTTGAATATCATCACTTGCTTCACAGCTGTGTAGGTATAACCATCGGCTGTGCTTTTTGTTTTTTTGTGATTCAGTATGCACAATTTTTACAGTTTACCGTAGTTACCCATCCCTGTGTGTGTGTTGCTTAGCTATAAAAGTCATGCAACCTGTGTATTCAGGTACAGACTGCTCCTGTAATTATGTAACTATTCTAGACTTCATTTGACAAATGTGTGATGTTGTGGCTTACTTTCAAAGATGTTCCCATCATTAAATATGTGCTCTGCTACCTTTGTGGCCACCTTCCTTAACCAATGAACGTCTCATTAGCTCATTTTGTTGTTCTTTCCGTTACGTCCTGCCCGTCATGTCCGCCCGGCCCTCCTGTCTCCTCCGTAACGTGGTTCTGACGAGTCGCGCTTGTTGCTTGTTACGTAAGTACCCGTTTGTCTCATCATTCCCGATCCGGTCGTTGGCGTTCGCACCTCCTGTCTGTCTGTCTCCTTCCCCGTACTCACCTTCTTGTTTTGACTCCTAGCAGTCTCGCTCGTGTCCTGTAAACCGCTTTCTGTTCACTAAACGCCAGTCTTCAAGTCATTCATCTTACATCTCATGACATTTTTCTCCAATTAGGTTGTGGAAAGCAGTTCCAATACGAATCCTGTACATGGGGAAGTTCGTGCTCCAGGTATGCTAGCCTGGGCTTAGCATGGTGTGTGCTGCTCACTCAGCAGTTTGACTCGAGCTCATAAAAATAGCAGAGCCATTCCACAAGTAGCTGCAGTGTAAATACAGGCATACACATTGTGGTTATCTCTCTTTAATTCTTTTCATTTTATTTATGTAAACAGCCCTTAAGCTCCGGCCCCCTGATCGCTAGCAAAAATCTGGGATGCATCTGGTATGAGTTTTGCATCACACAAATTTTAAAATGTTGTTTAATAAGCCTACTTCACCATTTCTGGTATTCTGTTAAAACAACCACAATGTTCTTCATAAGATGCATTCAAAGGATCCAGTAACCCCAAACAAGGACTCAGCTCACAATTTTGAGCCTTAATGTATAATACTTTGTATCCTTAGTCCAAGACATCTAGAAATTGGTTCTTTTTGCTTACTGAACAACAGATTGTGTTTGCCCATGAAACCTAAAATTCGGATCTCTTTATTTTGTGGTATAATTTACACTGAGTAGTAACTGAGGTATTCTATATTACATGTACTTCCAATGCACTTTTATTGTAGTACTATACATGTACATGTATATACATTAACCAAACTTGACAATTTTGTAAGTGTGACTTGGCACAATGCTTTTAATAAATGAGCAAATTTGTTTTACACTCTTCCCTGGCCTGCAGGCCCCTATTGTTGCAAGATTTTGCCAATTCTTATGTATGGGAAATTATTTGGACATGAAAATAAGGATCGTTAATATGTTTATTATTGAAACCAAGTAGTGATATAAATGTTTTTGTAAAAATCAGAAAACAATTTGACATAAAAAAGATGTCATAACGCACACAAAATAATCATCAAACTGTCATTTTATTACAGCATGTTTCTATGCCAAATATTTTCCGAAGTATGTCTGTTGTGTATAGGTCTTGTTGGACATTCACAGCCCCTACAGAAAATTGGAGCACTCTTTCTAGCATGACCGTAGCATTTTTATTTCATTCATGTTGTTAGTTTATGAATCCTTGTTAGTCTTAATGTAGAAAGTGATTGAGTGTAGAAAACAGTAAAACACATGGAGTTTCAGAGATGGTAAAAAGCTCTGAGAGGAATGTCTGTGGTTTGTAGGAAAACATTTGTAACACATCAAGAAAATATAACAAAGTACAGATGTACCCAAAAGTTTGTTGTTCATTTTTATTTGTATTCTTTTGTCTGTTTTTAATTTAATGAACAATTCAAAGGTTTTTACAGGAAAAAAATGTTCATTATAGCATGTGGGCAGGTGTTTATTTCAGATATGTCAGAGCTAAAAAAATGAAAGATTGAGAGCATTTGAACTAAGTACTCCAGTCATAAAGGAAAAAAAACCTACCTGAATGCTTTAACTGAGCATCATATACTAGCAAAGATGTTTTTTTTTCCATCTAGAAGCAATTTACTACATTTAACTAAAATGGCTATAAATTTGCAAAGAAAATGATCCAAATTTAAAAATACCTTAATCAGTGCTATTAATGCATAAGTGTACTCCCCATATTATGTTAAAATGTACATGGATTTTTACCCATTTTACATGAATATTGTATAAAAAAAATTTTTTTGGGAAAATGTGAAACATTATATACTTTCCACTGTCTTAGCAGGCATCATAGCGTTGCAACCACATAGTGGAAATTATGAATTCAACATTGAAATAAATCAAACCATTGTTTCCTAATAGTGATCAGCGGATGGAAACTACAGTATGTGCGTTCTCTTTTCATACTTTTGTGATCACATAGTAAAAGCAACTGTTCCTCAGATTTCCTGATTGACTTGGGCTTTACAATAATGAAATGCAATGGCCTGTTAAGGGATAGCTCTGTTTTTCTTGCATCTCAGAATTCAGATGGTAAATTTTCATGAAAAATTAAAGACACCATCATCTGTTTCTTGCAACAGAGAATGTTTTATCGCCACTTTTCACCCACAAACACCTGGTGAGAGTATTTCTCTGTTCAGCCGATAACTGCTGAATCTTCAGTGTTCCTGGTAGACGGCGGCGCTCCAGCGTCAGGGGACAGTCCAGCTCTTTCCGATAACTGGGGTTTCAATGATTCTGCATGAGGGCTTCACTGAATAATCCCAGCTCTACCCACAGTGGACTGGGCAGCACATGACAATCTGAGTCCAAGACGAATCTTGTCATTTAGTTGAAGTTATTTATTATGGAATTAATTTGCTGACTTTCCCGTCCTTACACACTGTGATGAAACATCAAATCGCATGCATGAATCAAATCATTCATTTTATTCTATAAAACTTGCATCATAGTTTTTAAAAAAATATATAGACAGAATAACAAAGCATTTCCAATGTATGAAGTAGGTCAGCCATTATCAACCTTTCACCTAATGAAAAGAATAGAATGTAGAATAAAGAATAGCGTATGCCTATTCTGTTTTTAAAAGTGGAAGGGAACTTTTGGTAATTTATGTATTGCACTGCTCATGAAGCATCCTTGCCTTGGAAGAAAGTACCGTCTTTAGCTCCTGTATCACATGCACCCATTCACTCAATATTAACAATAAATGGTTAGAAATTTGTTACCATTTCTGAGTTTTGTTTTTAATGCCGTTCACTTTTCTTTTCAATTGCTTCCTATCCCCATAGAGCAGGCCCCAATTTACAGTCTGCTTTTCTATTGTGCTATGTATATGCCTTTGGCCAAAAATTTGGGATTTAAAAATAGGCCCTTTTTGATGTAAAATTGCCTTCAGATGGGATTTGGGAGTAAACCAAAGCACAGGGATACTGTTTACATGCAGTAGTTGGGGTCGGAAATTGCTTTCGAAAGTATGCTTTAAAGGAATAGCATTTGCAACAATGTGTTACTTGATTTTCAGAGCATAATATCAAGCATTGCCATGCTTCAAGAAGTATCTCTGATGGCCATCCAAACATGTTTGAAAACCACAGCAAATGGCAGCTTGTATCATTTGCTTGTATCATTTTGAAACGAAGTTCAGGTTTAGTCATAATGACCAGGTGCCTGTCTTAGACCAGTGAAGAAATTAATTAATGAAGACATGTAACAGGTCCAAGACAGGACTTCTTATTTATAATCATTACTTAGAGAACTTTATTATCATTATTATTATTATTATTATTTATTTATTTGTTTGTTTTAATGTGGCACAGCCTTTACAGAAACAATCACTACTATGTCAGCACTGAATATGCGTTCCTACTTTTTCCAGCAAATATATTTCTCATTGATGCAAGATTTGCCGTCTAAATTGTTTAATTCAGTATGTTGGCCATATGCTGCTTCCTGGCTTATTTTCCGTATGACCCCTAGAATCACATGTGTGGGGGGGGGGGGGGGG
>JABFEB020000104.1:27324464-27335969 GCA_019775895.2 Stomatorhinus ivindoensis | reverse complement strand
ATGTGACCCCCCCCCCCCCCCCAACCACAAGACTTTTTCTCGGGTGGTTATTTGAAAACCTTCTGCGAAAAGCACACACTTGATTAGCTAATAGCCAATCAGCCTAAATGCTAAGTGTGCTTCGATCTGAGGGCAGCGATGTAATGTGGTAAACTGACAAGTAATGATGCCACGGAGAGCGGCAGAGCGTGCATGTTTACCTTAATCTCAGTCAAAGTCAATCTTATGGCAATTTGAGTTCCCTAGAAGTTTAGTTTGTGTTCATTAAAGAGAAATCATGTGCAGATGGCTGCTCAATGCAGTTAGAAATGCCGCATGAAGGCTGCCTGCTCTCCATGCCTGTTTCCATATGTCAGTATTTCCACAGCACCCAGAGTGGCACCCAGCCCACACCTGCAATTATAGGTGATTTTACCGGAGGTGCAGGGGGTGCAATTGCACCCCCTATTGGTCAGATGAAATTGGTATTGGAATCAATGTGTAGTAATAATTTATTGTAAACGTATTTACTGTGTTTATGGGTAGCTAAGTTTGGCATAGCTTGTAATGAATGACTGTACGACTCCTCTCACTTGATTAACTTTAGATCTCTACACCAGCCCACATCGAGCACTGGGGGGCTGGGGGGGGATGCTAGGCCTTTGTTGCTTCTTGTTACCTTTGGATTGTTTTTAACTGTATGTATTAATTGTCTATTTCATGCACATTTTTGCACATTATCCTGTATGCTTGCACACTGCAGTGCCCTTGACAGATACTATGACAGCCCATAATTTACAGTTGTTAGGATTCTGTATGCTATGAGACCTATGAGGCATGAATTTGTGATCGCAATAGATTTAACATACTTGCATAACGATGGCCTTCACAAGCACTGTACCTCATCTATGGGAGTAAATTGAAGTAAACCTGAAGGTGAAATCAGGCTGAGGAAAGATGAATGACAGAATGCATGTAGCCTGTCATCAAGTTTGGAATTACTGTCTGTTTATTAACAGATGAGACAAATATGTACACGCCATGCTAATAGTATTCATCTATGGAATTTATAAATAAATCCTTGAGTCAAGACTGGTATAACATATGTAGTTTGTGCTATTTTCTGTTGTTTATTGCTTTAATGTTTAAAGTTTATTTAATTACTGTGAATCACAGACAGCTCTCAGTTGATATAGCACAGATCTAGATGCTTGGACTGGATTTCCAGATCAAATCAGTTTTTCATTACACCCTCACAGTTTTGCAGCCATGTGGATTAATTTAGCTAAGTATCTAATGTATTCCTCCCTGAACTGGCATTCTCAAGCATGTGTCACTACCATGCCAAAGATAAACATGCTGGGGAAATTGCATATAAGCCAGCACAGTCTACTTTATACAGCCATCTTTCCCCTATTTACCAGCTGCATTCGAGCCAGTGCATGCTTAAGGCAGAACTGCCTTACCTGGAAAATGTCCCTGATCTAAGAAACGTGTAAGAATGAAATGATTTTCACAGATAATCAGGGCTTAAAATAAATCACTAAGAAAAGTAATATGGATGTCATCATTCCGTGGAATTTAGTCGAGAATCTTGGTAGCTGCATTACCACAATCATAGACTTCTTGCCGTGGTAAGTCAGGCTGAGACCCATTTGCAGAGGGATCCACAATCGTTCAGAGGCAACAGGATCCAACACCCAAATGGAAAGGGAAACAAAATCAGCCATTATCAAGGAACAGAACAGGGCAGAACAATATCAGAATCGGAATCCAGTAGATTAGCTGATGGATGGTAACTAATGATCGAAATCATAAGGAGAAAATCTCAATATGGATCTGACTCTGAATACCTCACAAGGAACTAATGCAAAAACTGGTAATAAATTGATCGGGCAGGATTTTATGCACAAGTGGTAATAATAAACTGCAGAAGACTATCTAGGAAGGGAAGAGATTCAGTTACTCAGGGAAAAATGGGGATTAACACCAGTGCTTGGTGTTAAACATTGGTGTTTTCCACACTTTTCTATACGTATGGATTATCTAAAGGAAACAAAGGCATATTTTTATATTATTCATTATTATTAGCACTGCATATTGCCATATATTGATGTCTTCCTGATATCTCAGAACTTGAACATTTCCAACCTCCTTCCGAAAGTGTAGTAAAGTGCTTAAAAATTGACTGAAAGGTATCAGGTATTCCACGTGGTAGTGGAAATTAGCATATAGTAAATCATAATGGACACTGTGTGAACAGTAAAAAGGCATCTCTTTAGTTGCATATCATTGTCACTGTCGTACCCTGGTATATTTCTCAGACATGCTGATGTAATTCAGTGTTTCCGTGACAGAGCCTATATATGTGCGATACCGTCTGAGGATACTCTCACGGTAATATACTCACACAGTAACATACTCTCACGGTAATATACTCACACAGTAATATACTTGCACAGTAATAGAAGCATAGGGACACCAGCACACCTGAAGACCATCACTTTAGATGGAGGAGTGAACTCAGACAGGTCCGGACCCATGTTAAGCATAATGAGTGAAAACAAGTGGGTAAAGGTTATTACACCCTTGAAACAAATGTTGTTTTGTCACTAAATCATGCACAACAGTGGTTTTGAACCAGGGATGGACTGGCGACAAAAAACTGCAATCTGGCAATGTTTCTGGAGGAGTTAGGATGGTCCCTCTTCATATATTTTGCTGCCAACTGAGGTGGAGGGGGGTTCCCCATGGTATATTTCATACTTTACTGATGCCAATCAACTGGTAGACCACCAAGAAAGTAACCATCTTCTGCGATCGACCTGGAAACACGCCAAGATCGACCTACAGCTTGGGGACCGGTGATACATAGGCTATGTCACCACTAGGAAAAATCCCGAACGTCCCGGTGGCCAGTCCATACCTGTTCTGTACATATATTACAGTCCTTAGAAGGTATTTATCTATTATGTTGAAAAGGGGCATATCTTTTTGCTATCACCATTTCATGTTCAATAAATTCCTACCAAAGTGCTCCTCTAGCCATTACAGTTCAATAATAAAATTCACTGGGCTTTTTTCCATAATTTAATATATATTCAGCTTTACATTTACACATCCCCTTAGTGTGGGAGACTCCGCCCAATTTGCAGGCACATCATTTGCAGCCTGGAGATAGTTAAACTTGAAGTAATGTCCCACAAATAACGTCAAATCATTTTTCTATTGAACAGAGCCATGGATGCTGAAAGTTAATGTAAATGTAATGAGTAGCAAACAGAAAAATTATGTATTGAGAGTCACATGGTGTTAACAGTGTTCTCATGTTATTCCCCTGAGACAAAGCAGTGAGTGGTTCCAGAATCCCTGTTCTTTTTGTCTGTCATTATGTATACACACCATAGCTCCGTTTCACGTCTGCACTGACCATCAAACTTTCATTACATTTTTTCAGTGCATTTAAATTAAACGAGCACAAATAAGCAGTAACAGACTTGATCATTCACATTTTTTAAGATCCAGTGGCTGAGTCCCTTTTTCTTTGTGTTCTTCACAATGGACTAAGTTTCATGTCTTTTGGAAAGTCTGAGACGAAAGGGACTGAAATTTTGTAACCTCTCAAGGTTTCTTCCTGCTAGAGGGACATTTTCCTTGCCACTGTCGCCTCAGGCTTCTTGGTGGGGGTTTGGGCAGGTTATATGTAAAGTGCTTTATGACAATGACTGTTGTTAAAAGTGCTATATATAATCAAATTGAATTGAAATGACTCGAATTCATAATTGCAATGATAAAAACAATGCAGGGATAAATTTAAAGCTTTTGATTTCACAATCTGATATATAGCGTGATATAGCAATATTCAATAAAGTTTATTCAATGTGTTTGTAAGCCACATAATTACTGGTTTCTTTGTTAGATGAAGTAGGAATGGGCCCAGAGTCAATAATGTTGTTATATTCTTTTTAAACTTTAAAGTGTTTTGGGTAAAGTAGGAACTGTATGAGAGTGTAAGCAAATGTGACATGAATTTGTTCAAAAGTAAATATGAGCTAAATTACAACAACCACCCTCACATAACCAAGTGGTTGAAACACAGAGCAGCAGGGTTTATTTCAGGAATAAAAAACAAGCCGTGATCACAAGGTTCCTAGAACTTAATTGATGCCGAATCAGACTTTGGGCAGAAGAATGGGACGTTGCAGACTTTAATTGGTTCCAGCTGATTACTTTTTAAATATATGTCCCATGGATAAGGTAATTCCCAGACACTAGCATAAAATAAAAACGTTATTGGTCTTGTGAGCCAAGCTGGAAAAGGGCAACACTTGATGAAATAACATACTATATGTGTCAATAGCATCCATGATGGCTTGAACACTCACAGGTCAATGCTATAATACTTCATGTTCACCTCTCTGAGATATCGCATTCATAATTAAACCACAAATATAACATATTTTAACAAGCTTCCAATAACAACCATTTTACTCTCAGGGAAAGTCAGTGATGGGCTGTAGTAGGTTTTGCATAATCTTGTATTTGCCCTCCCAGACTGTTTACTCCTACCCCAACTAGAATGCCATCGATTAACTCCGCCGTGTGACTGGCTCTGAAGAAGCGGCCAGTGGCCTTCATCTCTCATGGCGTACTGTAGGTCCTCATTCACCGACCGTTCTTAAGAAGAAATGCCTGCTTAGAAGAAGGACCAGTACTTTTTGTGAAGATTCTGACTTCCAATCAGATTGACATTCATCAATGTTTCCTTATTTGGGATTTGTTCTTACATAAGAACAGAATCTACGCACACTCAAGACCACAGTCACGCACATTTGAGTGCTGACAAGTTTAATTAATTTAATAAAAATAAAAATAATTGCTTAATGCATTTTCTTCAACTCTACAATTGTATAATTTAATGCTTATATTTAAAATAATATCTGTATCATTTATAATATTTTAAAATAATTATTTGTCCCCGACAAAGAAGAAGGCAGACAAGTCAACCTCTGCCAGTGTTTTTGACTGTGCCTGTGTAATGGCACAAACAGGAGTCTAAGAGCCTTCACTTCAAGTCTCTGGATATTTCCTTTTTCTTTAGCCTCCAACCCCATATGGTGAGGCTCCGCCCAGTGCTCAAGCTCAGCTTGCTGGGCTTCTTCCTCTGCCTCCAGCTGAAAACGGGCTAAGCGCACTCTGACCCATGCCGTGAGCTGGGAACCAGGTCCTTCAGGGGAAAGAGGCTCAAAACGGGGCAAGGTAGCTGGGGCACCCAACCCGGGCACTCACTTAGAGTACCTTTGAAGATCGTTGAGGAGCATCTTACCAGTCCTGAGAGGAGTCCCAAAACCATGCTGCACTACATCCGCCAATTTAGAGAGTGCTTGTAGCTACATGCTTTCTGGCAAAAGAGGCTTTGGCTTCTTCTCAGAAGGGCATGAAACATCATTGTGACAAAAAGGCTATATCTCATGTTTTCCAACCAGGTGATGGAGTCTTAGTTTTGCTACATAAACCTGGAACTGCTCGCTCAACCTGTTTTTGGCCATATGTTGTGAAGGACCAACTCAGTGAAACTGACTATGTCAAGTGCACCGCTGACCGTAGACGCCAGACCCACACTTGCCATACTAACATAATAAAAGCACATCACTCCAAGCATGGTTCAGTTAAGCAGAGCCTGCTGTTGGACACACTGTTGAAATATTTAAGTCAAAAACTATAACAAAGTGGTGATAAGTTTGAATTCATGTTCACTTCGAAATTAAATTCAGGAGTCCCACGTGATCCGACTGAGATTTAGACTGAAGAAAGTGAACTATGGAAATGCGTTTTACAAGCCCAGATGGAATTTCTTAAGGCAGGCAATTTGCAGGATCTCCATCATATCTCAAATAAGACAAGACAGAAGAAAGACAATTGCGCACATTTAGAGTTAAAAATATTCTATATATTTACCTATGACAAAGATTCAGCATATTTGAATAGAGGATGCTACTATTAAACCTGTTCTTTTGGAACACTTCATATTTGGTTGTGTATGTCAACATTGAAATTGATTTTAAATAGTGGCACAAAGCAAAAGCTGCCCTTAGAAGCCAATCACATTTGGGCAAAGATGAAACAACGGTAATAGTCAAAACATCGATTGCAACTACAATTGAATGTGTTGAACATACAGATTTGAGTTCAAAGTTCTCCATTGTGTTTCAAACTTATATATTCCATCTGGCCAGCTTATGTATTTTCTAAGGAAAATGATTGAAGGCAATGAATTATAGCTATATTTCAGTCTAAAAGAAACAAACCACTAATTGTAACGTGGCCTGGGGAGGGACTCCACTATTGAGAGTTTCACCTTTACTTTATTTAGGTTTCACATGACAGACACTTCTAATTTGATGTGGGTGAGACCTTTACCCTGTTCGCGGCTCCCAAGGGTACTTCGTAATCAGCCTTTAGTTCTTGGGCCGCTCAATAGCCACAAACTGGGACAGCCGGCCTGATCGGTTTCTGTTCAGCCCTGTTTTCTGTACACCTATGTAGCTTCGCGTGATTGGCTGGCGGGGTCATTTTGGGAAAGGGATAATTACTTCTGGTCCTACGCACTAACCCTACTGGCTGTCACAGGGTAGCCTGTAAATTCTGGTGATTAATGGGATCTCCTTTAAAATGCAGTTATTATTTACAAAGTACATATAAGTGAAATGTGATAAAACACTTCTTTGCAATTGATATTATAAAAAGAAGATGTGTTTACAAATGTAAATGTATCTCAGAATAGTTCAGAAGGTGATACTGTGGATAATACTGCACGACCCCATATATAACACGATTTTGTGTACATACATATGGTAAAGTTTGATAAATTTTGCAGAGAGACATTCCCAACATTACATGTAGTAATAATGTATATCACACATTATTATACAGCACTGTACAGTATAGTATACTTTCACTCTCAAATTAAAGGGATTCGGACATTTTAGCCTTATAAATGAATTCTCAGGAGACAATAGAGCAATGAAAATATCATACATATATTTTTATAACACAGACACTGCAATAATGCGAAAAAGAATGCGATCAATGAAATCTCAAGAGGCAGACTGGATGAGAGTTCTCAGGGAAATGTGGGACACGAGACAAAGTGATATAGTGGGTGCAACTGGACTGGCAGATTTCAGCATGTTACAGCCGGTAAACGGTGACCAATGGTTTGAATCTTATGAACCATTTGTTTCTGTAATTTTTCAATTTGTTGTTTAAATTTTTTTTCGCAAAGTAAAAATCAAAGTTGCTGAAACTGTGGATACACGGGTTCTACTGTCATTGTCATGATCCGCCCGTCCGAGCCCCGTGTGTGCCACGCCCCCCCTCGTTACCCCGTGTTCAATCCTGATGGAAGCCAGCTGTTGTCTATCCGTGCCTGATTGTCTCACGTATTTAGTCCGCGTCTGAGTCCGTCTCCCCAGATCTGTCATTGACGTAATGTTCCGTAGAGTTGCTTGTTCCTGTTCTGTCCTGCACTTACCCGTAATAAACCCTGCTTCCCGTCCTAATCCCCGCTTCCCGTGCCTGCTTACCCGTCCGACCACCCCTACAACATAACAGTCATTATGAAGCTCAATATTTTTTCTCATTCATTTTATATTTGTTTTTTCATCAACCACATACAAAAATATATCTGCCATACTGATTTTTCATAAATATTTACAATAAATGAAACTTGCTAAGCTAACCATTAACCATTAAATTAGATTTGTTCTTTTTAAAACTGTTTCTCAATAACTTTTGTTTGCCATTAAAATCCCTTCAGCTTTTCTTTTGATTCAGCATAGTAGCACAGAGATATGGCTTCAGGTCTTTGTTTTGGGTCAATAACATTCTCAGTTCCCCTGGATACAGTACTGTACATATTCCAAAATCCCCATTTTTTGGATTGGATACAGTACACAATCCCCATTTTTTTTTATTGGATACCGTACACAATCCCAATTTTCTATGCAAATGGATTTACTAAATTCCTGTTAATAGTGAAACTGCATTCTGATTTTGAGATTTATTTAATTGTGTAGAGCAAGCAGGATTTAGCTAACTGTATCCAATTTCTTAAAATGCATTGTGGCTCTTTATGTCAAATAAATGACTGTTTTGAATGTCACTGGCCAATTATTACCCTCAGTCTCACTTGTTGTGCAGAGAGTGGCCTTAATTTAACTTCTGATTGCATAACAAGTATGTGAAGGGCTATTATAATGGATTGTAATCTCTGATCTTCAAATACCCAAGTTTGACCTGAAAACTAGTTTACTGTGCCAGGACACCATCTGAAATATTTTCTGTTGAAACTGGACCTGTTTAGCAGCTGATGCTTTGCAGGCAATTATTGATACAATTGTTTTCGCAAAGTTCCTGGACGGGGAACTAATGCACAGGGACTATAGCGTTAGTGTTTTGAAATCAACCCCCAAGGCCCAGAACTGAAATGGGGAGGAAATGGTGCATTAAATATGAGTCAATGGCCATATATTACACCATGCTGGATTCGTGTGGCTGAGATCTGGGAACTTTCGACACCTTGCCGTTTTCTGCCTCAGTGCCAGTGTCAGTTCTTAGAGCCCACCTACCAGGCAGAGAGGGAATAGGCTGCCGCCTTGCAGACGCTGAAGGCGGGCAAACGCGTATCCCTTTGATATGTAAACATTCGGCAAGCAGGACTCTGGTAGGATCTCAGTCGCAGCCATTAATCTGTGGGCAGTGAGGCTTGTTCTGCTGCCAGGGACGCCATCTGGGATCAGTGACCTGCGGCTCATTTTAAAATAAAATAGAAATTGAGGGTCTCCCAAGGTACCGGAAAACACCTGCAGTTCATCAGGCTGTTTAGATTGCAGCCTGAAACGCTGATATGCTCAGCTGGGCCCCTTTCATTAGGCTAGCTACAGACGATAACAATACAGTACACAGTCTGAAAACGTACAAAATTAAGTTTAATTTAAGACGATGACCAGAGCATAACCCAACCCCTCACCTGCAGCGGAGTCCGCATGTTGTCTGTTTCCAAAATAAAAGGATTTGAACATCGCTAACTGCCTAGACTAATGTATGGTACTTACAGAACCCAGCCCCACCCGAGTGTGAAAATGCTCGTCTAGTATAAATATTATTTCTAAAGCATATTTAAACTTAGCAAAACAAAGTACTGCATTTGCTATTAACATTCTTTGGTTCATGTTTAACACATTCTGGACTGAAGGTTGGAAAACATCTGTGAAGCTAGCAGTAGACTGGGATTGTCCCTCTGCTTACTCAGAGCACGTGAAGCTCCCAGCTTCTTGTAGTAATATATCCTTTATGGAATTTTGGTTGTTTTGAATTATAGTACTGCAGTTAACCTTTATGGTTGTCTCTTGTGACGTGTATCTGGTGAGGGATTGCATAAAAATATTCACAAAAGTAATTTTATTTTTCATTTATATTATAGGTATTGCAGTTTTTCCGACAGCAACAGTGATATAAACAGTGACTATGACATAATGTTACAATATTTCTCCCCAAAATAAATGATAAAATCATTAAAACCATTTTGCAATGCTCTGAATTATCTAATATTTGCAATAAATATTATCTGCAGTACAATATGAATCATCATTATGGAAAACTGTTACCAAAGAAACACATTAAATAGCTGTGGCAAACCAATTTGGATGTCACACATGATTTGTGATGAATTTTATTATAATGCCACCTAAAGTGATTTCTGGGGAAACCTGGGAATACTCATGGTGTAATACAGCAGACATAAAAACCGGGTTCTTTACAGTGGTTAAGTATTGTGACAAATAAAGCAAGATTAATTACATTCCAGACTCAAATGCTCTAACAGACATTCAAGACCATGTGTTTATAATCAATGGGTGACAGGTTCTATAGACCGTGAAACCAGAGTGGACTGGAAACAAGTTACGACTGAGGACTCTTGTCAGGTTGATCAAGTTATTCTGAGCATGTGTTTCTGCGGTCAGATCCAGGTGAACCCTAGGCTTCCTGCCGTCTCAAAGAAGACAGGGAAAAGAATACAGACAAAAAACATTTCATTTAATAAAACAGTGTTTCTGAGGTTTTGAGAACTCTTGCTTCAGGACCATTATATTTATGAAATTAGGTACAACTGCAACTAGCCTTATATGACATTATGAATTTTACAGACAAGTGAAATGAGCTGGCATTTTTTGGACTGTGGTGAAATGTTATTTTGTTTTTCTTGCTGTGGATTATTTTAATATGGTAGAAAGACTAAGTGTGGCGTTTAGTGTTAGTTACAGAGGGACTTTATAAAACTAAGTCCATTACATATTTACCAGGCTTGTGATAGTTGGTGCATTCTTAGAATTTTTATTTAATGAAATACGGTACGTGAGATGAACATAGTATTACATTAATGTATTTGATTCCCGTAACAAAATACGTGCCTAATCACCTTATTTCATCTTTGCTAGTTCTAAAACACTTTAAAAACAAGAATTAGTTCATTTTCTGAAACTATTAACATTATCATCTCAATAAATATTCATGTGTTCAAATGTTTGTATAGAGATGGCAAGAAGGTATGTGTACTTGTTATAATAGGATTACCTACAATAACAGTAATAACAATGTTCGTTTTTATTATTATTATTATTATTATTATTATTATTATTATCGTTGTTGCTGTTATTGTTGATGATGATGATGGTGATGGTGATGAAGACCCATATACATGAACCTCATTATGAAGGGGCCAGATTTCCCAGCATTGAATGCCAGCTTTTGCAGTCTCTGCAGATGGCATATAGTTAAACAGTGATGTGATGTGTCAGAGCTGAAAGATGTCTCCTGAGAAACTGAACATCAACCCCCACCTCCCCACCTCTCCCCCAGTAGGATCTCCACCTGTAGGACATGGCTGTGATTTTCCAGCGCGGGCTCTGCTAACAGGCCAGTTGCTCTGCACCCTGCTGAATGAGGGTCAAACAGTGTTAGAACTTGTGTTTATATAGGGTGGCAATATTTTGATCGGTGTGTTTAAAGCAGCCCCCTTCGTTTGCCAGGTGGCTCCGGGGCTTTCCCTGCTGGATGGGGCCCCAGTGCTGCTAATTCTATTAGAATGTCAGGGAATTTTCACATGACTCAGTGCCATTTTCAGCTCTGCTCTAATAGCCATTGGCAAGAATTTCTTATTAATCTTCTTCTTCTTCTTCTTCTTATTATTATTATTATTATTATTACCACTTTATTGATCCCCGTGGGGAAATTGCATCCCTGTCTAGCCCATCTTGTTCTCTTACACACTGACGCACATGCAGGTGAGAGCAGGACTGGCAGCGAAAGAAGGGCAACCTCCTGCAGCAGTGCCAGTGAAGGGCAGCCTCCTGTAGCAGTGTCAGTGAAGGGCAGCCTCCTGTAGCAGTGCCAGTGAAGGGCAGCCTCCTGTAGCAGTGCCAGTGAAGGGCAGCCTCCTGTAGCACTGCCAGTGAAGGGCAGCCT
>JABFEB020000104.1:27264994-27281090 GCA_019775895.2 Stomatorhinus ivindoensis | reverse complement strand
TGTACCTGCTAATCTCAGGGGACGACTGCCCAACTGGCCGTGTACCTGCTAATCTCAGGGGACGACTGCCCAACTGGTCGTGTACCTGCTAATCTCAGTGGATGACTGCCCAACTGGCCGTGTACCTGCTAATCTCAGTGGACGACTGTCCAAATGGCCGTTTACCTGCTAATCTCAGAGGATGACTGGCCAAATGGCCGGGTACCTGCTAATCTCAGGGGACGACTGCCCAACTGGCCGTGTACCTGCTAATCTCAGGGGACGACTGCCCAACTGGTCGTGTACCTGCTAATCTCAGTGGATGACTGCCCAACTGGCCGTGTACCTGCTAATCTCAGTGGACGACTGTCCAAATGGCCGTTTACCTGCTAATCTCAGAGGATGACTGGCCAAATGGCCGGGTACCTGCTAATCTCAGGGGACGACTGCCCAACTGGCCGTGTACCTGCTAATCTTAGGGGACGACTGCCCAACTGGCCGTGTACCCGCTAATCTCAGAGGATGACTGGCCAAATGGCCGTTTACCTGCTAATCTCAGGCGACGACTGCCCTGAATGGACTGCCGCCCCCCCCACTGACCCTTCTGTATATTTTTCTGTAAATGATCTCTTATTTGGTTGTGTGTTGTGGACAGAAACAAAAACAAAAATAGCCATTTTAGCTTCAGCACATTAAAAATATGCAAGAAAATGAAACATTCAATAGAAATGGGAGATAGCTACAAGTGCGTTAATGAATGTCGCAGCACGGTCTGGGTTTACGGACAAGGGAGATAGCTACATGTATGTTACAGAATGTTGCAGCACACTCTGGGTTTACGTATAAAGGACCAGGAGAGGAAACTGACTATTCTATATTTAACTGGTGGTTAAGTACAGGGGATTCACCAACCAACTTTGCTCTGCCTAAAGATTTTACTTTTTTCATCTTATAATAACATGTTAAGCATGTTGATCAATGTACTTATATTAATACAGCACTTTACATTTATATATATACTGTCCTTAAATTCAGCCACACAATTTTAGCTTGTTAAACTCATGGTTTACAGATGAAGGTTTGGGGAGGGGGGAGTAATGAGAGACTTCAGTCACATGGATGTTAGCGTACCACCAAATGTCACCAAAGCACACATTTTCTCCTTCTGCAACAAAACACAAAGGGCGTGGTGTGAAAATTTTTTTATTTTGTTATAAGAATCATTGTAATCGGTCTGCGGGTTATATTAACATTGCATCAATGACACATCACCACAGAAGCAAAGGATCAAAAAGATTAATAGTATAATGATTGTGATGACATGGTTAAGTTATTTGAACTGCCAGCTTCAGCCCAAACTGTCTTAGTGAATTCAAAGCTCTCAGCAACAAAATGCACTCAACAGCAAGTTCTGACAAGTATCAAGACATAGACTGTGCAGGAACAGGGACCAGCGCTAACCTCTCATTATTTGGGAGTCCTGAACTGTAAGGCATTGTGCACTGTATGCAGTAGCTTCTCAGCAAGCCAGTCTAACAGATCTGTAACAGGATAAGAGCTGTTATATCAGGCTAATAATACACTGCCTCTCTTGATTGTATGTGAAGCACACTATCGGCAACAACCTGTTGTCTTAAGATACCGTTTCATGACATCTGTATCTGATGCCAGAATGATCTTGGCAAGAGTAAAAAGGAAGACAAGGGACACAACAAAAACTCTTTTTATATTATACCTCTATTTAATATTTATGTCTCATGAAATGGTGTTACTTCAGTGTCCAGTAAAATTCATGCATCGTCATGGTTAATCATACAACAGAATGAGTCCATAAAATAAAAATGCTAATTGTATTTCTCTGTGTTTTTTCCTTTATGCCTTACTTTAGGTAAATGCATTCTCTTTGACGCTGGTTGTTGTCATCCCATCTCACCGTTGCTTCACAACAGGCTAAAGTTTCATAATTGCCACTTCAAAAGATTTTCCTGGCCTTATTGTGCTTTCAGCGCCAGCTAATGGTTCCAGCTCTCCTGCAGGGCTTTTCCAGTCAGGGTGCTACGCAGGTGAGCCAGACAAGTCACTTTATGCGAGCGTTTATCACTAGAATACCTAAAGGCTGGGGCTCCGGACTGGGGGGCCCCAGTCTGCAAGCCTATGTGTGCAGCATTTTGCTGATCAGCAAGCTGTCACACTCTGGGGGGGCCTAGAAGACACTCTGTTTGGGTTTGCTCACATCTCCCACCCTAGAGGGGGAGGGCAAACTGGTATAAAATAGAGACGTTACTACTCCGCCTCTACGGATCACAACACGGTAGGCTGATGACAGACGATCCTTGTGTGATCACTGACACCAAAATTACACTTTCTGCAATAATACTAGTATCTAGTTACACGAACAGTGAAAATGAAGACGCCCATCCCAAATACTGCTGACATATTTCTGACATGGGCCTGAGGTGTCGGAATCAGAGGGCTATCTCAATGCTAAGAATAATGCTGGGTGCTGTCTTTGTTTATAAAGCAATACACAGGATGAACCCTCATCCATTCCATGCCTCAAACATTGTATTATTTGTTATAAAATGTTAGCAAATTACTGGATAACTGTCTGCCTCCGTTCATACTGTAAATAAGTAGCTGCAAGCCTAGAGTTTCATTGATTAGCTCTTTGCCTCTGCACTGTACATTACTATGTCAGCATTCTAACACAAATTCTGTTTTATACTCAAACTACCAATTTCATTCTCTCATTTTCATTCACCAATCCTTGCAATAACTCATCAATTCATAATGTGGTACACATCAACAGAAAGTGCAGAAAAGGCAGACCTGCTTTCTGTGGTTGGATTTTAAGAAGTGGGTATTTGAGTAATACTGCTCGGTGATTAAGGTGAAATCAAAACTCAGCTGGCAGGCGAATCAAAAATGTTGCACAAGAAGAAGCTTGATTGATTGGCAGTGGGGAAAACCTAAGACTTTGGCATCACTTCCTGCACACTTCACAGGTGGAAGCTTGCTGTAGTCACTGTGAGTGACAGACAAGTTGGGACATCGGGAGAGTATCGCCTCATGCGTGACATGAATATATGCACAGTAATATAGATTACGCGCCAAAGAGCGCTAATGCATATACATTTATATCAAGTAATAACAAATATTAATTTGTAATAACAAAAGCAATTCTGATTCAGTGGTGGGATTCTTAATTATAATGTGTTGTGCTGTTGATGCCGCACTCAAGGGGGGGTCAGGCAGAGTTTACTCCCCTGAAGCAGCTTATTATGTTTTTTTTTCTTTTTAATAATTTCAGCGGTCCATGTTTGTGGGGGTTTTCCATCCCATTTCAAAAGTGTTTTTTTTTCTCCTGACACCCCTTTGAAAATCAGTCTGTTTAATTTGTTTATATTTGAGAAGTGTTTCTGTCTTTTCTAGCTTGAATTGCTGGGAATAATAACCGAATAGCACATAAGTTCACTATCATTGCCTAACATTTCTACAGGCCTAAACCTAAATGGGTCAAGTGAGAGTAAAATCGTGCCTCTGTAACCTGAAATGAAATCAGCATTCTCATTGCCTTGCAATAGTTCTTGTCAGAGCAAAAGCATTTTCAGTGTGATTCAGTGCTGATAAATAAGAACAGGGAATGATATCTATTATTGCTTTGTGTGAATGGTCAGTTCTTAGGGCTCAAAGGCACCAAAAGGGACCTCCCAGGAGTCACTGCTATTCTTTGTTCTCTAACCCAGTTACACAACCTCCAATTCATACTGATATGGCGGACAATGCCAACCAAATGCCTATAGACTATGCCAGCATCCTAGTGTCTCACTGTAAAGTGTGACTCTCTTTCTTCCATAGATTTGTACCAGTGCCAGCATCTGTCATTGTGCCCGGGCAGGCTCTGTGGAGTGCTTTGCATGTTTTAAGAATTCTGCAATTGAACCTGTGAGATATGTCAGATCCAGCATTTTATATTAAGAGAACCATAACGTTCCCTTTGAGTATCAAGCAGACTCACCTGTTTGGGTTTAAACGTGTGCTCTACTTGTAGATACTATGAAAAACAGGTCTGTTGCATTGTTTGACTTTCAGGAAAATGGAAGTGGCGTAACACTCGATGCCCAAATACTTGAGTAATAAATCAGTTACTACTGAAGTACAAATCATGAACAAATCATGAACAAGCATAGTCTACTTGAGATAGATGTCATGATTCAGTTATGATGAACAAACCTGAGATCGGTATTTCACTTGTGGTATTCATTACTTGTTCCTTCAGTAGTTCCCTCAGTAGTTCCCAAAGTTTTACAGAAGTAACAGTTATAGTAAATATAGTATCTGCTTGGGATAAAAGATGCATCATGATTCATTAATGATGAACAAACATGAGATCAGTATCTAACTTGTGTTATGCATGACTTGTTCATTCAGCAGTTTCTTCAGAAGAAGAATACACAAGAAACACTCTCACTTATGTTTACTAGAGAATCACTGAAATGATGACAGCTGGTCCTTGTGTGGCAGGGCTGCAGTGGAAATGGGTTTTTGAGGATTAAGTTCATTTTCATGACAAAGATGGACTTTAATTGCAACTCATCTGATCACTCTTCATAACATTCTGGAGTATATGCAAATTGTCATCATAAAAACTGAGGCAGCAGACTCTGTGAAACCAATACATTCTCAAACGTTTTGGCCACGACTGTAACATTAAAAACATCTATTACTACCTGAAATAAATTAGCCGCATGCATCCCTTTTGTTTCACTTTCATTTTGTCAATATAATGTGGACTTTCTGACAGCAGTCAGTCCATACAATAAATGGCTATAAAGCTTACCCATGGTATCCTCAGTCTTAGATTTGCTTAAAGGTGGCAGGATCTTCACCAAGCTGGGTGTATATAATATATCCCTTATATATCACTTAATTAGGATTCGAGAAGGTGACAAATGGGAGACAGTTTTCAACAAACCCGCAAGTCATTACAAGTATCTAGTGATGCCTTTTGGTTTAAAGAATGCCCCAGCAGTGTTCCAGAACTTAATTAACGACATCCTCTGAAACATAAATTCACACTTTTTAGCTTCAGGATATTTAGATTTCTTTCTCATAATGAACAAGATCAGGTTCAGTACATCTGCAAAGTCCTCCAGCAACCTCTCCTGAACAACCTGTTCCGTTCCCGCTTTGTTTTGCCCTCTCAGATTCTGCTTTTCACTTGCTGTGCTGGATTTTGATCACCCCTTATACCTAACCTCTGCCTCTTGGAGAGCCCGCTAGTCCTCCTGTCACCAATCTGCATCCAAAATACACCCAACCTTTCGCCTGTCCCCTGACCAGCATCTCTACCTTGTGACTTGGTGTTGTTTCATTCTCTGGTTCCAGCTTAGATTGTCAATGCTGCTAATGTGCTGCCCTAAACACTGATCACTTGGAGCTGATTTGCACCACTGTCATCCATCCGCTTCATTACTGTGTCCTAACTACAGGCAAAATGGTTGTACAGTAAACAATTACACAAGCCACAACGTTTCAGAGAAAAAATGTATTCAAAAAGTGTAAAGAGTAAAGAATGTAAAATTATTCAGCCCTTGTCTTTTTTATTCATTTTATGTGTGCTGTGACTATTACACATTCAGTTAATTAACTCTGGGAATGGTGGTATACTGTATACACTGGTTTACATGCAAACTGTCTTTACATCTTCTATTCACTAGTCCAGTGGATGGTCACGTATGAGCCTGGAGCACATCTCAAGCAACAAAGGACAAAAGGCACTGGTGTATCTCATCCGTGCGCACACACATACACACGATGTGGAGTATTTACATACACCCTGTTACGACGCGGCATTATGCGGGCAGGAAAACCGTGACGATCCGCTAGCGACTCCGAGACAGAAAGGGATTTATTTACAAGGTGCATCGCGCTAACAAAACCAAAAGGACCGAGAAAAGGAATGGGAACAGAACTTCGAACACCCAGGAACATACCACAGTGATTCATTGAGGATATAATCACAGGTAGGAACTTAAATACACAAACCGAACCGAACTAACGAGGTACGCAGGAGTGAGACTTGAGCAAGACAACCAATCAACAAGAATACAGGGTAACAAGCCACAGGTGGAATTAATTAACAAAAATGAACATGTACACAGAACTAGGAAGCTAAACAGACATCAAACTAGGAGACACTAAGAGTACTAAGCAAAGCTAATTAGTTACAGAATCAAAAGGTTCAAAACAAAGCCAGAACAGAACAAGGGCAGGACAACTAAGACAGAAAATAAATACTTGGGAACAAAATACCAATAATTAAAGAAACAGGTGAACCTGGTTCTACTGTAAGCCAGCTTCAGAACACGACCAACAAGTTCTCAATCTCTAAGCCAAACATTGAGCTATGTGGTGGCCCAGGGAGCAGAAAGCACAAAAGGGTCGAAGGACCACATGACAGAGAGGGGAAAAGGCAAAATGATCATCAAAGCCTGCTGGCCAGACTGGGAAAATCGCAGAGAGCGGGGTCAACTGGTACTGACACTGAGACGCCCGTTAGACTAACACTTTTGGGCTGTAGGAGGAAGGACACAAAACAAGGAGAGATCCATATAAGCACAGAATGACCAGGATTTGCCACTGTAGTGCATTGTTATTAATTACTGAAACATATAAAACTGAAAATAGTCCTCTGTGAGATAATCTGCATTGCAACTGATTTTAGAAATTTGTTTTTGGAAGCCAGGGGATCAGTTAGTGTTGGATTCTGTGTACTTAGGTTCATACTAACATTGGGCTTGTTAAAATCACACTTTTGACAGGCACTATATACGGTTTCAAAACCTTTCAAGCTCTTTATCTAAAGTATTCACAAAAGAAAATTAACTGTAAGAGGACCCACCTGTTTGAGCTAAAACACAAATAATTTCAGCCCTTTGATATGGTACCCAGAGGGTGATGGCAGCCTACTCCCATTTTTATGAAGATGGCAGTTGCACATGACCCAGTTCACTGCATATTCTCCTGTAAATGAGCTGAAGAGACGAACAAAGAGCGCAGATGAGTGGAGAGGGTGGGGTTCCTTTCAAATCATCTTCGGCAGTAAGACCTTCACAGAATAACACAGTCACTGGTGCTCGCTGGCAAAATAACATAGTCACTGGTGCTCACTGGCAAAAGGGAGAAACCTACTTCACAAGGAAAACTGCAATGTCTCGGAGGAGTCCACGCAGTATGTGCTAGAACATTACTAGCAGTGAATATTGAAAGGCGTGATGCGGAGAGGGATAGAATAGTGACCCTGAGGTTGACCAACCTGATACTGCGTGTGATTAGACGCATTCCAGAATCTTACATATGCATGTGTGGAGTATCCCTTTATGCTTTTCGCATCATTATCTTCAAAGAAAAATTAAGCACAGTGATAAAAAAGAAGAAAGTCTCTTGAAAGGTAACACAATAGCTGTGTAGGAACTAAGACCTGGAAATTCCCCTTTCGCGACTAAACATACGCTCATCAATACATGTCAGTCAAGGTAAAGGAGAACTGTTAGAAAAATAACCGGAGAATGAATATGTCTGTGATTGATTCTTTTCCATGACTGCTTCATATCTGAAGATAAAGCTGAGATTTGGCGGCTCTCTAATAAAGGAATATTATATGGCATCACGATGAACCTATTCACTTGAGATGCCCTAGAACAGTGTTTTAGGATCCAGAACAGTTTGCAGATTTCACTGCTTAAATACACTCACCAAACCTGGTAATTTGCCGATTAAGACACGTTTGACCTGGGAAACATGCAAACTCTGTTGAGTTCTGGCCCTCCAGGACTGAAATTGGGGAACCCTGCCCGTGACTGCTACGTAGGTAAGCCAGGGATTTCAGACCAGGTCCATCTCTAGTTGCAGCAAACCCATAGGATATGGGAATTTTCAATGGCGTTTAGGATGGAAAACAATCAACACTATCACCCAAAATACACAGCCTGAGGTGCGCTTCCCAAAAGCTCACATTAGCAACTTACATGGTTGGACCCCAAGTATGAAAGTTTCTAACTCTTTAGCAATTATGCTTTTGGGAAATGCACCCCTGTATGAGCAGCACACAGGTTTGTATTTAAGGCTGCAAGGTGTGGAGCTGATGTGGGCTGATCCCAGCACACACTGTAATAAATTCGAGAGACTGATATATGGGCTGATGTACAAAACTGATTGGTTCAGCTTTGCTTACTGAATAAAGACATTAAACAATGCTGCACGCATCCCTTACCATCAGCCCTCAAAGAAACTTGCCTCCAGATACTTGGAGTTTGCATATTCTCTTCATGACTGTGTGGATTTCCTCAGACTTTTCTCCATCCATCCATCCATCCATCCATCCATCCATCCATCTGGCAAAGCTCCAACTGCTTACCCTGCAAGGCCAGACAGTTTTATTGAATCTGTTTGTTTTTATATGGTGCCTTTTAAACATAGGTGCTCTGAAGAACTTAAGAAAAAAAATCAAACAATAGCAGCACTTACCAACATACCACAATCAAAAACAAATAAATCCACCTCAATTTGACCTTGCGAATCTTTCTTCAACCTTCCTTGGCATAGTGCACTGCTGACACTAAAAAGCAACACCGCCATATATGTCTCAGCCCAGAGACAAGGACCTGGGCTCTGCCCACTCTCCTCAGTATACAAAACAGAACTTTTATCAGCATCATATATTACAAATGGGGCATCATTAAAGTCTGGGAGTAGCACATTCTCCCTTAAGAGTGACTACAAACTTGCAAGTATTCATGCCTTACTGAGGTAGTAAAGCATCTCAAGATAGACATAGATAGACTATGGAGATAAATATTCACCAGGTTATTTTTTCATGGAAAATTGTGTCTTGGGTTCTAGTGTGTACATGGAACATTTGTGTACACCAACACCTAATTTTGTGTCTGAAGCAAAATGTCTACCACAGTCAAGCCCAAGCCAGTCTAGAGGTTCAGCTGTTTCTACATGAAAAGCTTTCCCTTAGTTCCCCTAGGCTGCTGCATATCTCAGCAGGGATCTAAGGCATTATGTGAATGAACTTGCTTACCTACAGTTGCTGCTTCTTTCTTTCAAGACCTTTCTGCTTCTGGGTACCAGCCAACCAAGATCAAATCATTGTTATAATTTCTAACCGGTTAGATCTCTTCATTGTATGATTAGACAATCCATTTCCCAGCCACTTATCTAATAGAGGGTCACAGAGCCTCTGGAGCTCAGAACACAACATCATGCAGATTTTCATTATGTTAGTTTATTACTACACTGACACTATAACATATAATAATGCATTCATAAAGCATTATAAACATGGCCATAAATATTTATCAATAACACTTAGCTATGTGTATTATGCATTATGAATGCTTTATGAAACTCTCATCTATAATGCGCTATAGATGCTTTATGACTGCATTATAATGAATATTGAATGTGCTTATAAATGACAAAAAACCAGGCCTTAAGTGTTACAAATTTTTTTTTAATCATGGTTGTCCTCCTTTTAACTCCAATGAAATTGTGACTAATGGATGCTATGAGGAAGAAGCCATATACAGTCGATGAACAATAAAGGCTGAGGCAGCATGATTATGGTATTTTCTGTGGGTGCAACATGCATGGACGACCAGCATGATGCGCCATTGGTCGGCACAGTCAGACACACTAACAAGCTTTTATTCTAAGAGCATGTGCAGAATCTGTCATGAGCATGCAGTTAGTGACATGTCAATAGATATTGTATCAGTACTTTCTTTTCTTCCATTGAGGTTGTTATTTTGCACTGCAGGTGATTCTGTCAAGCTTACCTTCACAATTAAATCTGAAAGCAGTGGAATGTCTGATTCAGTAATACAGCAGGAGAACTAGAGGTCATTGTTAGTATTATACAAATTTATGTGGTGTATGTAAACGAAGACACAGGGGCTGATACTTCTGCCAGAGCTACAGAAAGTGGATGGCAGGAATTTTATTATAAAGATCAGCTGAAATAATGCAAAGCTGAAATAACAAAATATTATAGCCTCCTAATAACTGTGTAAATATCATTCAATTATTTCATGATGGTATATATTGTATAGGAAGTGTTGATTACAGTCTGTGAGGAGGCTGTAATACTGAGAACAGCTGGTCTCAGGCTGTGCTGTGATAGCTGTAGTTTAGTGTCTTTCACCCAGGTCATGCATCCTTGGAGGTTTGGTGACAAGATCATAGCATGCCTTTGTTCGTGACAGCACTGGAGATTCTCGCCTGCCTCAGTTCAGCTTTGAAAGGGGCTTTTATTTCAGCCCTTTTCGTTTTCGGGCCATGATCCACCCAACTGTATCTTAACAGGAATGTTTCAGAAAAGAGCAAAACGAAAATGCGATGTCTGCATACAGTTACAGCTGGAAGACGATTGTGTATATTATTTATGCTCTAGCCTTTGTCTTGCATTCAATAAATATATAATATATTGGTGTATTTATACTCTGCTGCCTTTTTATACTGAGGATTTGATGTGGGGTGCATTTCAACGCAGGAGGACTTAGTAACTGAAGTCGAGTCAGCTCTCTATTCAGACTCATAAATGTGCCCTATCTGCTATGCTGTCCCACTTAAGTAGACGGGGGCTTTCAGACACACAGTATTTGTTTTTGTGCTTTCCCTTGGGGCAGCCTGTGTAACGGAGTCTCTGTATCCCCCCCCCCCCCACCTGGCATGCCCGATTCAGACAGGACGATTTTGGGAGATTAACCTGCCCTGTGACCCTGGCAACACCCTGCTAGGATGGTTAGAAAAACTTCTGCTTTTACCTCTTGGTGGTTAAATACATATATGCCTCATTTGATTTCAGCCCGAATTGCATCGGTTCTGCACATTGCTGTGTCCCATTTATAAAATTTATAGCAGCTGCGATAATTATGTGGGAGGAATTGTCCTGCATAGATTCCCAGGTGCTTAATGATTTATGTCGAGATCCTGTGGCTCTTAAGCATTAGTATTTAAAGTATCATTTACAAAACGGAACTTCATCCTACACTTCAAAGCAATACATTCAGTCTTATTCTGAAGAATGAGTAGTGCTAAGCATTATAGCCATCAGACTGCAGCGGCAGCTGCCCTGGTTCTGCCGAGAGGCATAAACACTCTCCTGAAACAAAAACTTATAATTTACACTATCTTTACACAATATTTACACAATCTTTTAATCACTACAGGCATAAACGTGATGGCAACTAGTCTTACACCTGTTGTTTTTTTAAATGCACATTTTGTACGTTCACATACATTATAAGTTTTACATCCCTCCATCCATTGATTGATCGATCTATCCATCCATCCATTTTCCAGCTACTTATCCTGGTCAGGGTCATAAGGATAATTTTTAACATTTTGTACAAAAAAATACTATGTCCATTTAAGTTCCAGGTGTCTATGTCTTGTCAGCTTCTCTAAAATAATGTCTGCTGACTTAATAGGCAAGTTTGTATTTTGCCTGCATCTTCTGACCAATAGCTTCAGTTTAACTTATCCTCCAATTAAGAAGGGAAAGTTTGAAAATAGAGCATGCTTAGCATTTGGTATTTGGTGCACTATTTGGTACTTTCCGATTGTAGTAAAACAGAAAACTGCATATACTTCCCTGTGTAGAATTATTAAGCAAATTATTATCACTATAAAAACGGGCCAGAAAAAGAACCTTACAGAGACCAGAAGAAGAGGGGCGCAAAAAAAAATAGAAACTGACAAACTTATAAAATATGATTACCCTACAATCTAGTGTTTTGTGCCCAGCAGTCCAAGAGTACAGAAGAAGCATGTAGAGATAGGACACAAGTTAACTACCAAAGACCAGTGTCAAATTAAAGGGGAGACTTCCAGAATGGTTTCAACATCAAATGCCACCATTTCTGGAAACTGCAATCAGAAAGGAATATCGCAGTGTGCTACGTGACATTGCTAAGGTCACCAAGACAAAAAGATGCCCTACACTCAACGAGCCACACAAACTAAAACATTAGGAATGGGCAGGGATATGTCTCAAGACTGGTTTTACAAAGGTTTTATGGACAGATAAGATGAGTTTGGCTTTTGATGGAACAAATGGATGGGCCCATGGATGGACACCTTCTTCAAGCACCAACATGGTGGTGGAGAAGTGATGATGGGCTGCAATTACAGTGATGAACATGTCAGACGTTTCTGATTTAGATCTACTGCCAATTTCTAGAAGATACCTTCTTCAAACACTGATACAAGAAGCAGCTTTCAGAAAGGTCATGATATTCATACAGGACAATGTCACTTACCACACATGAAAGTAGTCCATAAATTGGCCAGGAAGGGCCTGAAAGGTAATTGAATTATGACCTGGCTCCTTCTTCACCTGACTTAATCCCCATAGAGATTTCCAGGGCCTTACTGAAGTGTGAGATTTACCAAAGTGGCAAGCAGTAGGCTTCTCTAGCGTCTGGGAGGGGGTCCTCGCTGCCTCAGCTAATATATGATATAATCAAATGAAAAACTTGACTGGTTCAATGGACGAAAGGTTCCTGATGGCCACTGACAAGTGGCTATGCAGGACTTTAAGCTTGGTAAAGGGGGCTGCATAGAACGGCCAGGAGTTTGTTATTTTATAACTGCTGTTATAAAAGAGAGAATAATTCTGATTGCCTAAGAATTGTGCACAGTGATAATCAAGTGTTTTTGTTTTATTTTGTTTGTGACAGACTAATGTAAAATTTTCTCTCTAAATTTACTTGGGGCAAAAGACAATTTCATTTTTATTTTTGTCTAACTTTTGATAAAATTGTCTTCAGGAATAGCACCTGCCTAATGTTTCTTTACACAGTATCTCCCCCTGAGACCCAACCCATTCATTTATGTCCATTGTAGTGGACATTTTATTTTTGCATCTATCTTTTCACTGATGTTAGGAAACATATTTATTCCTGTTGTACACTAAAGAGGACATGCTGTGAAATTAAAAATAAAAATACATTTGAAAAATTTTTAATTACAAGATGTCATATTTCCTCCAAAGACAAATAACCTAAAATTGAAGGACACTTTTTTTCCTTGGGTCTCAGGAGGATATAGATGTTAGCACCAAACACAAAGACACGAGAAAAGGAGGCATTAAACATACAATATACATGTAGACAAGGAAGTGAATGCACACTACAGGTCTTGCAAGTAGTCTGAGCAAGGGAGCATGAATGCATGGAGTGGAGACCATGTTACTAAGGGCTGGTTACTATGAGGACGGATGGTACGGTGTTACAGCATTGCTTAATGTCTTTATTCAGGAAGTATCTGGACCCAATCTCACCACTTCAGCCTGCAAACCAAATCAGGTGTGCAGACCAGCCCACACGTCAGTTTCCCCTAATGATTTCATCTTCATTGCTGTTGTGGCAGGACCAGGCCATTTGTTCATCCCTCACTCTGCAACGTTAACTCCATTCTCTTGCTCATGGAGGTTAGTAATTGAGCCTTGTCTGGTTTAGGTGTTGACTGTAACTCTTGGCTAATGACAGAGACGTTTGTGGAAGACAGCTGTAATCATCCAGGAGATGGATTGACCTCAACACGGGACACAGGATGTCCTATTGATACCATCTGTGTCTCACCCCGAGGGTGAGACTGTACGTCAGAAAATTGATAGCAGGAATATGAGCCACTGCAGTCATGCCCTCGCTTTATTTCAGGACCTTGGGAGTTCAGAATAACCTATTATAGTATGACTCAAAGTGATAAAGCAGAATTAAAATGGCACTTATTTTACATTATTAACACGATTTATTAAATACAAAAAGTAACATTTAAAACCAACCCATAGATTCAAAGCACACTTGTACAGCATCTGAAACCAGACTGTGAGTTTTGCTGCAAAGCTATTTCTGAAAAGCTAATGTAATAACGACCACGAGAATGTAAAGTATCTGCTCTTATTGTACTTGATTCATTTAATTGTCATCATCAATTTCCCAACAGGCTTAAATTCTACTAATTTCACTAGACAATAAAATGTACCCACAATCTCATGCATCAAATCTGCTGGAACATCTTTAGTAGCAGTAAATATATTTTCTGCACTGGTGCCAGAAATAGTGTTTTTGGCAGGATTTCATAGCCAAGGGAAAAAAACTAAAATATTATGGTGGTAAAGCTATTGCCAACAGGGACCACATTTGCCAGTACATACCTGTCTTTTACCCCATGGCCAGGCTCAGATATAGAAATGAAACCCAGCAAGATGGTTTTTTAAAACAAATTCTCATGGATACATGAACTGCATATATCAGCCTGATCAGGACTCTGGAGTCACTTTTCCTCAAGAAATGAACAGGTAGATAATGCAGCACTTCATTAAACTGCAAGGAAAACTCCCATAACCCTGCTAATACTTTCTAATAATTTAATCTAAGTGGCACTTAATACTGTGGTTATTTGATGGTACCGTAATTCCTCATCGGATTGAGCTGCACTTTCGTTATGGCGCTTCACCTGGAACTGCAAACGCTCGAGGGTTAGTTCAGAGAGGCCACCGGGAAGCTGCATGGGGTGAGAAAGTGAATTCCTCTCTGTACAGGAGAAAACATGAGGAGATGAGCGAGATACGGAGGCGTTTGAGGGGAGCTTGGGTTTCTTTCCGGAAACTGGGCCTGCTGACAGCCAGCATGCACCCGTATGACGTGCCTGATGACTGTAAATTAGCACAAAGGAGTTTACTTAGGTTTTGTATTTAAGACTGTAATTTGGCACCCAACTCTTAATAGCTGTTTTGGAGCAAGTCTACAGATCCAAAAAGGTCAAGATAATTTAAATAGCTTTCAATAATTTAATTGTTCTTCTTTAGATGTAAGGATTAATTTCAACCACAGAATAATTCACTTTGCATCTCTGTTTCCGTACAAAGCAAAAAGAAGGAATGAAACCTCAGAACTACAGAGCATCATTGTTCTTCTGCTAACTCATGTTCAAATGTGTCTTGTAAAGCTGCAGTACGGGAAACTGGGAGTCATCTCTCTCCAGCGGAGGCTGCCAGCTGCCTGCCAGCATTTTGAAGGGATCGGATTTTACTAAGATCGTATGAGATCTTGTGGGATCTCACAGGACATGGCTAGCAATGCTCTCTTAAGGGGACGGATCACCATTTTGGAACCCCTGGCAGAACTACACGACAGTCTTAGGGCATCTTAAAATTGCAAGCCCCTTACATACACCATGAAAAGGCTACACTGTAAAAAATTTTGCTGTATATTTTACAGTAAATTACTGGCAGCACAGACGCCAGTACAGTACTGTGAATTTTACAGTAGGCCACTGTATATTTATTTTACAGTACATTACTGCATGCTGTTTTTATTGTAATTTACTGTAATATCTGTAATTACAGTATATCAAAACTATTGTAAATTACTGTAAAACTACGGTACATTTTTTCAGTACATTTAATTCACAGTTCATTACTGCATTGTTTAAATGTAATTTACTGTAATATCTCAATATAACAGTACAGCATATCTACAGTATGTGCATTAATGTAATACTAGAGTACACTTGTACTTTTTACAGCTAGGTAGACAATGACTGATTTAACTGACTTGTTATATGCTATAATTAAACTTTTGAAACACACACAGAAAATACACTGAAACCATAAATATGTTTTGTGTAAGTCTTTACTGTAAGTTTTTAGAAATAACATATTTCACTTAGTTAACAAAAATGTTATTTTTGTATAAAGATGTTAATGGAATTCCACAGTTCTTAAATTTCCAATGTTGCACCACAATGTCATTTTAAATTTCTTTAAATTTTTATTTTCAAATTCAAAAGTAATTATTGAAATAATTAAGCAAAAAATAAACTAACATCATGTTCACAGGGGCAATAGTATGTGAAGGGAACAGAAGCAGGTAGAAAGTCTTAAAAAAAAAAACAACACAAAACTTCCCCATATTCCATCATTTCAGGTGGTCATGTTTGGCAGAATCCCTACAAACAGTGAAATACACCACTCATTGAAATCTGGTTTGCAAAAAGTTCAGAGACACAGAACTAGAAGTTTATATAATATCCTAAAATA
>JABFEB020000104.1:27251421-27263484 GCA_019775895.2 Stomatorhinus ivindoensis | reverse complement strand
GGGGTGCGGGGGGGGGGGGGTTATCCCCAGTCAGAATGCCAGTATGGTCTGGTAAGTGCCTGTTGCCAGAAAGCCAACCACAATCAGAGCCTTCAGATGTGCAGGTATTTTCCAAGTTCCAGCGGTTGGCCCATCTAATGCTGAGCCCCCATCAACACATAATAGTAAAGGAATGGATCTCAGAAACCTAAACCGACTGATAAGCCGGTCGTCAACATTCTGGGGAAAACAAGAAAAATTTATTGATCCCCGGAGAAATTCTTGTACATACGGTAGCAAAGTATGGAGAGACATGCTATACATTTAATGCAAAACTGACGCAGTGCAAAGACACGTAGCATAAACAGTAACCAAGTAAATAAAAAAGGTCTTGGTGGTCCATGGAAATGTTTTTTTCTGACCCTTCTGTTTATGTAGTCACTAGCATATGTTGTCTCTGTCCAAAGAAAAGTCTCCGAAAGTCTAATATTTCAACAATGCACATTTTCTCTGAATCTGCTTTGCAAAATAAATCCAAAATAACATGTCACCCATAGCAATAAAAAGACAAATATACAGCACAAGAATTATGAGAAAATCACGATCTGAATTCTGAATAACAAAAAAAAAATTGATTTATATTTTACACAGAATTATACAGCAGTCCTAGTTAGCTATAAAAAGTAGTTCCCATCTGATTCCTCCATTTATGTACTTTTGAACAAAAACGCCATTTTGCTATATTGCGTTTTCATGACTATAGTCTATTTATATATTGTCTCTGTCCAATGGGAAACACGTATCTCCAAACATCTAATATTTCAAGATAATGGAGAAAAAAAAAGAATTTTCTCTAATACTATAACTTTTTATAAAACTATTTTTATTTTTAAAAAAGCATAGCACATTATAGCAATGTTTCCTATGCTTTTTGAAAGCTTTATGAAGCTCTCATCTATAATTCAGTGTACGAAGAATCCTTAATTCCTATACCGGTCATTATAATGCTAGTATCTGGAAAAATTCATTGTAGAGTCTTAAAGCACTTATGTAAGTCGTTCTGGCTAAGGGCGTCTGCCAAATGCTGTAAATGTAAATGTAAATGTATAATGTATTATGAAGGTATCTATAAAGTGTTACCAAACTTAAACTTAAATAAAACTAAAACTAAAAACATGAACCTGAAATTGTTTAAAAAGACAATAATGAGAGAAATACAATGTTCATGAAAATCATGAAAATTTACTATCTGGATTTGGAGTGGAAAAAAAAATTGTGATTATTTTACCCACAATCGTGTGTCCTAGTTGACGCTCTTACAAACAAAGAATGGGAGATTTGTGGTTTTGATGGACACTTCTGACATCCGATGGAGATACTAGTCTAATAGAGGATTCCATGACACATCTTCTCATTGGTCAATTAGATGTCAAATGCTATCAGTAGACGTATTCCATCTATAACAAAAAAAATCACAACAGTCAAAAGTGGATATAAGCACTTCACAATACGTGGATCTATGCATGCAAATTTTTGATACCTACTGTATTTTACAGTTAGTGCATCGATTGACAATTACAGCTATTTTCAATTAATGAGAAAAGGTAACAAGGTATGGTATTTGAAATAACAATTTACATTCTATAAAGCATATGCATAGTCTTTGGCTGGCAATGGAAAATCAATAAATCCCTGTTTTCCCTGGGTGATGTCTTTCCCTGGGTTATCCAAAATAATTCCTATTCTATAAGGTAATATTCAAAGGCCTATGTAATGTGTGTGTGCGTGTGTGTATAGTGTGTATATATGTATATATATATAGTTAAAATACTGAATAGATGCTATGTTTAATCAAAATTGTCTCATAATAATATGTCATGCCTTTCAATGAAAATTTTCTAGTGAGATGTATCAATGAGCCCAACATGTAGCAACACAGTCTGAAAGCTGATGGAGATTCCAGCATCAGAAAGAAAAATGCCTTTTATAATAACAAATCTTTGGAGTCAGCTTATTACCCCAGTGACATTATTTCTCTCAGGACAAGTTCTGACTCTTCATCACTATGAAACTCTGCCCACCACTCAGTTTCTGAGAATTTATTACCCTTAATCCATTTGCAGCACAGACAGCACACATTCCAGTACTGATTTGTTACTTAGGGTCAGAACAGCATTGCTGAGGTCTTCAGGAACACCTTTCAAGAGTTTCTGTTGAGTTTTCAGAAGCTCTAAAACTACCAGCGATAGTGATGTAATTTCTGGTGAACCACCATCCATTTGGTTTTATGTATGTGATTAAATTGCTACTTTTGGAAGGATCAACACCTGTTGATTTCTGACAGTTAAGCCTGCCGTTTCTATATGTTCAGTTTAATTTAAGTGAAAGAAGTTGGTTTGATAGAATTGTATTGTAACCATTATGTGTTTACAAAGGCTCATTAAATTAAATTCTCATACCAACGTCTTGACAGCTAATCAAAGTTTTGAGAACTAGATAATTTTTGTGGAACATTTTTGACTACTAGATGTGGATATGTATCAGGTTTTTAGACACTGTTCTTAAGAAGGAAGCAGTCAGGACTGAAGTTCACACCAACAGAGCAGAGAACATCCCAGATACTCCCAAGATGTAATGAAGCAGTGAACCATCAGAAGAGTACGCATCATTGGGAAGCTTGTGAAAGGCAGCATTGGGAGGCTAGTGGAAGGGTGGAAATTACCAAGGGTGGGGGTATTCTTCATTTATGCACTATATACCCTACACCACGTGTAGTTAGAGTATGGAATAGGCTTCCTGTTAGTGTAGCGCAAGCTAAAACCTTGGGTTCCTTTAAATCATAGCTAGATAAGATTTTAACAACTCTGAGCTATTAGTTAAGTTCTCCCAAAGCGAGCTTGATGGGCCGAATGGTTGACAATATTCCTAGACTTAGTCAGCTCTTGCCCACCTTGACTGAACCACATGCTGGGTAAGGTCTCTGGTTTGCCTAAACATCTTTCAGGCCTCTCCAAACTTCTCCAAACTTCTCCCATGCATGAGCTTTCACCTTCGCAACTGCCTTTGCTGCAGCCTATCTAGTCTGTCGGTGACATTCTGCTGATTCCCTTGAGTTCCACCATCTTCAGCTTGACACCTTCCTCTTCCTCACAGGCACCCACCATGGAGTTGTAGGGGTGCCACCATTACAGGTACCATCTGCCTCCTGTCCAGACTCCACATATTGATCGAGCTGTTGAACATGGTTCATTCAGATTCGACGTCTCTGTGTTCCCTCACCACGTGGGAGAAGTTTTTGCAGAGATTTAAGCACAATTCATTTCTAGCAGAAACTTCAGCCAGACATTCCTAGCAGAGAGACTTTTCATGAACATTCTTCTGTTTGTACAGAAAGGAAAGATATTTAGCAACGCTCTGGTTAAGAACCAGAAGTCTATTCTACCCCATCACACCACTCCAAATACCTCAGTCGTCCCTCATGTGAGGTCTTCCAGCAGGACAACAGACTCCATAGGTGGCAGCTTTTTAATGACCTAAGTTTTACTATTTTTTTTAAAGCATTACTTGGCATAGCTTCCAGTACATCTCAGAGCTTATTCAGACTTACACTATTTCTTGAAGTCTCAGATCAGCCAATCAGGGCAGTGCCCTTGCCATTTCTGTGCTCAGGATGTGAGAAACGCTACCACCTGCACGTGATATTATCCCCAACTATCAATACTTTTACATCTCATGTAAAAGCCTACTTTTACATTCTGGCATTTTTGTTCTGCTTTATTTTAATTTTGCTATTTTCTTTTTTTTGTGTCTGTGTAGCATTGTACCATGTCTCTGCTTTTATTATGCATTTTATTTGTTTTATTACTGTATTACTGTGATGTGCAGCACTTTTGGTAAATAAAAATGACTTGATTTGGGTTGATCTCATCCACAGTACCTTGTCATAGGCTAACTACTGCAAACTGCCATTTGGCTCGCGTACATAAACAGTCTGCCTTCTCCTCTCTGCAATTCAGTAGCATAGAGCCTTTTTTCAACTGGGAAAAACTCCTGCTGCACAGCCTTTTGTCTGTCTGAGCATCTCCCCACCCACCTAAGGTCCTTAATCCAGCCAGTTCCCACACTATCTCTGGATCTTTTCCTTTCAAGTACCATGTTCACAAAGCCAGTGTCCACTGGCAGGCCAGAGCATTCTGGGTCATTTCTGCTCATGTCTGAAGCCGTAATGGCGCTCATCTGACCCCTACCTTTCATCTTCCAGGTGGTGAGTCTACAGGATGGCTTCATATATGCCAATATTAATAATAATAATAATAATAATAGTAATGATAATATACTTATAACATGACAAAGTATTTCTGTTTTCTTCAGGTCTTTACCTTACGTATATTATAAATAGTATAATTACCACCTTGGGGTCCTTCAATAATAAATAACAGCTGCATTTTATGTCAAGTTGTTAAAACTGGAAGTATTATTTCATTTAATAAAGCAGACATTATGCTGACAAGTCAAGTAAAGTGAAGTCATTATGGCTACTTTCATCCATCGCAGCTTCCATTTTCTGTACTATAAAAAAATCTGTACTATTAAAAAAGTACGATAAAAACCTATTTAACTACTCCCTCAAAATCAAACACACACATGCACATGAATTCCTCCAAATCATATTTTAACCTACCATACTTTTCTCTTTCTTATATGTATGCAGACAGTAGTGTTTTTATTTCTTTATAGGTCACATTTTGTCCTTCTTGGTAATGGAAAACTTTATTTTATCTGCTACATAGGTTTTCAAAAACATTTTTGCATCACCAGTTAAAGTGAGAGAATGACACTGGCACTAACTAAAGAATAATGTTATACTGGTATTATCCTGTACTAAAGTTTTAGGTATTTTGTAAAATGATATTATATTTTAAATAAAATTGTATTCTATTTCATTCAATGTTCTTATGTAATGTATAGAAATGAAAGAGAATGCATTACTGTACTCAGTGCTGCAGGAACAGATATACTTGGTAGCTATGAAAGTAATGTTATACAGTATATGGAGGTAGAATGTTTTGAGATTCATGACACAAAAAAATCTATATCAATAGATTTCCAGCCTTAAGTTAATAAAAGGCTAATGGGCAAAATAATTCAATGCACCTGAAGACACAGTCTACAGAAATAAGAATAAAGTAGATTCCATAAAGATTGTATACCGTGATTTACCTCATGTGACACAGCATATTGCCTGAAGGAAATCTTTGATGTAGCTCTAAAAACATCCGCAAGAGCAACTTGGCATGGAATCAATCCGAAAAACCTAAGCGCATCTGCGCTACAATGTAGCTCCAGGCCACCCACATATGTGATTCACAAAACATCCAATCAAAGCTGATAAATTGAGCATAAACAGATATGTGGATACATAAAGTAAACAAACTCAATCTGAAATCTTCAGTCATCTTACTCCAGCCTTCAGTCTTCAGTCATCTTACTCCAGCTGAACAATTGCTTCCGATATTGATACACTTGCAAATGTGCAAAATTGGCCCTAAAGTGATTACTATAGTCTAGGACGTGAGTTCATTTTTGAAAATTTGTGTAAAAGTGTTAGAAAGCAGGGGCTTTCTTCTTCTAGTTACTTTTTATGCAGAGACATGACAAGAAATCATCAGAATTTGAAAAAAACTATAGAATTATGTATAGTTCAGTAAACGTGTTGTGTACAGGGATTATTTTTATAGTGCTCACACGTCAGGGTTCCCCAGTTCCAGTCCTGGAGTGTGTTTGAGCAGGAAAATCTGATAACTGTATTGCAGACTGGCCCTCCAGGACTGACATTGCGGAACCCTGCTCTACATACTATTACAGTTCTTCTGAACCTGCTCCTTGGGAACCCTACAGGCGGTCTATGATTTTGCTGCCTCAAAGTTCCCTGCCAGACAGTCTACATTTCTGCCAAAGCATGGACTGTCTGGGGCTCCTGAAGACTTGGTGAGAAACACTGCTCTGTTATATTACTCTACTGCACATATTTTGTGTTGATGCTGATGTTGAAGCAAGAGAATTTCCATCGTGCTACTCTTCCTCTGTATAATATCTTTACATTGCCTGGGAAAAGGCATCAGACTAACTCCTAACATGAATAAAAAAAACACTCCTTGGATATAGATGCATGAATGTTCCTATCTGATGGAATGACAGTACTTGAAGCAGTTCCTGTCTTAGATACCAGGTGTCTTCATTGACATGTAATGAAGTGTTTCTCAAGCTTCAGGTCAGATATACATCTTCAGCCACTGGTTATGGTGCAATTCCAGGTTTACACAGGAACTGTCTATGGTATGTGACATGACTGCACTTTTTAAGACATTCATATATTTCGTCAGGGAGTAAAGTTTGATGTCAACATTAGATCTTCTACTGTATGATTTTAGTCAAGCATATTACATTATGTTTTGAAGATGACAGTATTGTATGTACAAAAACCATAAAAAAGAGCGATCTTACAATAAAAGTCAGTTTAACTAATGAGAGTATGTGAGTATGTTTATTGATAAATTAATAATAATAATGAATAAAATAAATGTATTGATTTTCATTTGAAGTATTCCAGGAGTACAATGCTACAGAAAATGCAAATAAAAAATGCAGTTGTGCAATAAGTGCGATAAGTGCATGGAAAAAATATGATAATGACTTCAAATATCAACAGAAAACAGGAGCTGGGATTAACTGGCCAGTAATCCAGCATTTACATACAAAGTAACTGGGGTAGGACTGATGTAGTAAATTTTATCAGTTCACTAGATCATGGAAATAAGAGGATCCATTCCCTAGATACTGTTGAAGACTGGGTTCTCTGCTCCAGCTGAAGATATATTAGTTCACAGCCCCCAGTGGGAGATAAAAAAGTGAAGCAGCAAAAGAATATGAGCATTATCCTCCTGAGACCCCAGGAAAAAAGTGTCCTTCAATTTTAGGTTATTTGTCTTTGGAGGAAATAAGACATCTTACAATTTGGATTTTAAATGTATTTATTTATTGTTAATTTCACAGCATGTCCTTTTTAGTGTACAACAGGAATAAATACGTTTCCTTACATCAGTGAAAAGATAGATGCAAAAACAAAATGTCCACTACAATGGACATAAATGAATGGGGTGGGCTCAGGGGGGTGTAGATGGTTATCTTATCCAGGAGTACCAAAAAAAGTTAAAACAAAAAGTCTTGTATACTTCTGCTTTTATTTGGGGTACTGTGAGAAAATCCAGTAAGAGTAACTGATTCCTAAGACACACTGATAGAAGACAATAAAGACTCTCACAGATGCATTCTGTAGAAATTGAAGATTTAGGGAAGAATTTCTGCTACCAAACAAGAGAGCATTATGAATAATCCTGTATTGAGATAATGAATGTGTGTTTCTTTTCTGTATGATACGCAGCATTATCTAATCTTAGATTCTGTTTGATGAAAGACAGACACTTAGGATACTTTAAATGTAGCGTAGGATCCGTAATGTAAGGGCCTCGTCAATTGTAACACAAAAGTCTCTTATTGACAAGCATTTTAATTAAAGGAGCAAGCAAAGCATAAGCAACTAGGTTAAAGCAAAGTTCTCATCAGGCTTCAGACAGGTTCAAACATCCCAAAGTATCAAGATCATGGTCAGTAATCAGTATTCAAGTGTCCTATAATTTTATAATGCTATATTTACATGTATTTAACCTTTTTTATATTACAATGACAATCCACTGTTAGTCGGCATCTCCAAATTTATCTCACTGTTGGTCATTCTGTCAGCAGTTGCTCAAAATTAGATTTAAACATACATTTTTATTTTGCTTTGGTGTTGTGTGTGGGTTTGTCATCAACCATAACAATTTGGTTGAGCAGCTTTAGCGACTTTATAACATTTAATTTCAATCCAAAGAAATGCTTTTTCGGCTGTTGTGCAACACGAGTCATTAGGGCCAAGACTGAGGAGCCCTACTTTTGAGTAACAGTAAATTCACAACAATGCATTCAAGTGACATCATTTTAAATAGCTAAGAAATTGTTCTCAACAACATTCCATTATTAAAATGACCTGTGGACTAAACATGTGCATCATCACAGATCCCTTAATTACATTTCATGACAAAATTTATTTGGCAGCAGATTTGTGCGAAGTGTCCTGCAATTGAGGCAAATAATTTGCCACACTGTAATGAGACTGGGGGGCAGCAGTGTGGTTGTTAGCTCTGTCACCTCATAGCTATGGTACCTGGGTTCCAGTCTCCATTAGGACTCCTTGTGTGGAGTTTGCATTTTCTCCCTGTTCTGTCATAGGGATTCCTCTGCATAGTCCAGTTTCCCCACAGTCCAAAAATAGCATGCAGAGGTTAATTGGAGTTATCAAGTGTGAATGACATCCAACATCTGAAGTAAATCTGAAAAATTCTCTGCTAATAAAACAAAGCAGCTCTTGCATAATAAAAACTGTATCTTTGCTCTCTAGAATATTTTAATTTAAAATAGTATTTTTCACAATGCAGTTGCATCACATTGCCCAGTGTTTTGGGAGGTATTAAACGCTACCAAGTGAAATTGTATCCTTCAGCTAAAGGCAGCCAGGCTCTACATCCCATAGTAATATGCAGTTTGATTCGATGAACCAAAACAATAAGACCACCCCCCTACAAATAATGTTAACTCTATAGTGCAAAATGTGCAGCTATGCAAAGCTAAGTGTTCCTCCAAAAATCAGCCTTAAAGCCAAACTGTCTGACTTATCTAGGCAGAGTTTGCCTGGTGATTTAGGGTTTGGTGACTTTGGCAGAAATGATAACCGCTAAAAGGAATGATGAGAAGCATTTTTAGAATATTTCATAAATAATGTTATAATTCCTTAAAATCATCTGTGATCATGTTGGTTCTTAGACTTGTGAAAGTGCCCCCTGAACTGGACACAGTGCGGAGACACCTCACCTCTCCATGCTGCCGGCAGGGCTCCTGGACCACATCTGAAACCTGACTTTTAGACAATGGTGTCACATTTAAAGTATCACATCTTTGCTGCTTCCACGGCTGCAGTCTGTGCTTACAATGAACTGGAATGTCTGAGGTTAACAGTCTAATTAGGGGTTCAGTTTAAATCTCTGCAAAAGTGTGGGTTGGGGCTGCAGATATTATACAGAAAGACTGTATACAGAACTGAGAAGACTGGGAATTAGATGGGATAGATGGACATATTCAAGAAAAACTGATATATTTGGAAGAAGTTAAATACTGGTACAGATGAAACGGGGGTTTCCCCGTTAAAATGTGAGTTCTAAATATTAGTTCTGTATAAATTTTCATAGTTATGTTTAAATATATATGCAGTGCTTGCATATGAGGACAATGTCTAGTTCTGGCACTGAAGTTTAGTTCCAAACTGTGGAACCTGTACCTGTATGGATGCTGTACTTTAGTTTGTCGCTGAATAGCTAAAAGATTGAGTTGAAAAAGGCCCCAGCACAGGTTTTAACAGGCTTCCAAGTGTCACGTCCTGGAGACAAGGTGGAGTGTTTTGCAATCATTGTTGGTTACTGGCCCTAGGAAATAATTGGTTCGGTATAATTCAAAGGTCTAACTCTGCTCCTAAAATTGGGGCTCTATGAGGGTAACAAAGGTTAAGTTAACTGAGTTATACTAATATATGTAGACCTCATTAGCATTTTACATTTTTGTGTTAAATTAAATAATCATGCTTTGCACACACCCAAAAAAGGCTAAAAGAATCTAAAGAAATTATTTAATACTGAATACTACTATTTAATACAGAAGGTCTGTATCAAAAGAGCATATATCTTCACTATTCTGCAGATAAACCAAATGTAATACAAGGGTGGAACAGGGAAGGAAAGTTGTATTGGGGTTTATTTTCAGGACAAATAGACTAGTGTGTGGCTCTACAGCTTATGACTCTATGCCTGTGATCAGTAGGTCAGTAGTTCAAATCCCATAGCTGGCAGAGTAATCATGTCATTGTTAATCCCTTAAACAAGGTCACTGTCCTGACAAGACTGCTCCAGAGATGCAGATATGCTCCCTATTTGAGTGTGTCTCACAGCAAAGCAAGAACTGAAGAATTCCTATGGACTTGAACTTGTGATCTAATTAACTCCGCAGCCCTGCACTAGATAAGAAGAAGGGGTTAATGGGTAAATTCAGGTGAGGGTGTTAGGACTGAATGAAATCCTTGTTTGATATTGGTCTCTCTGAACATGTAGAATCCCTGCCTTAAATCAAATGGTGTCATTATCTAACCCATAGTCTTTGATATAAAATTAAATGCAATCATGGAAAAATGTTTCCAAACAGAGCAGTAAAGAGAAAAGAATCTTATGTATTGCAGATTGCTAACAGGTTGCAAAAAAAGGTTTGATATGTAATGCAATACATTATAGCCCATGGCCTGAATAATTTCTAGGTATTTTATTTTTATATTTTAAAAAGAATCTTTCATTTGGTTTGTGTGCTTAACAATCCACTTAATAATTCCATCACAGCATGATCATACATCAGTGTTTCTCGACCCGGCCCTTAGAGACCCCCAGACGGTTCACGTTTTTGCTCTCTCCCAGCCCCCTGCCAGACAGTCCACATTTTTGCTCCCTTAAAGATGGAAGGGAGCAAAAACATGGACTGTCTGGGTGTCCCCAAGGACCAGTTTCACAAACACGGTCGGGGTTTATCTAATAAATCTAAACATGCGGCATCTACCATGTGCTCTTTAAATAATGCTACCATGATCATTAGACTTCCCCAGCTCATTTTATGTCAAAACAAAAAGCAGAACATCTGCACTAAAAGCATTTTTCAACAGAGGACAAATAACCTTTAAGCACACATTTATCACTCTGACATGCTATTAAACCACACCTTTGCAACTGAGACCTATCAAACTATTGATATGAACCCAGATATAACTGTGACCATATATATTACTCTAAAAAGAATATCACCGCATCTAGATAGCTGACGTTCTTGTATCAGAGCCATCTGATGCTTCTGATTATTATAACCCTTCTCAGACTCAGGTTGGGACTTGAACTTACATTCTGACTACAAAACATATCAGTGAGCTTTCATCCTCATCTGATAACATTTGGAAAAGCTTTCCATATGACGGAACTTCAAGGATTTACATGTCATTTGCAGAAATGGGATCATTCTTGAGGCATCATGGACTAAGGAGATTAGACAGCTTTCTGAAAGTCAACTTTAAAGGTGAATATACAGGAATGGAACTGAAACGTGACACATAAAAATGTCTCCGGTCAGCACAATACCAAGCAAAAGTTTACTCAAAAGAAGCAATTGTGAAGCACCAGCCGAATAGGGCAAATCATCTAATGCCTCATCTGAGAAAGGAAGGAGCCTCACATCACTGAAACATCTTCCCCCACCGGGAATAAGTCAGATATGAAACTTGGAGATTCTTACCTAGTGTTCAGTACAAGGCATAGGGTTCACTGTGTGAAGGGGGTGACTGATGGGGTCTAAACCACTGAGCTCCAAGCCCTCAAAGGCAGCAAAATTCTTTTGCAGTCTGATTCCTGTACCTGAAATAACCAGGATCATGAAACTTTTCCTTTTTTCTCATCCCAGGACTTTCTTTACAAGTGACATTAAAAGAAAGGTTTCAAAGAGTCATCTCTTTTGGATACGATGGCTTTAAGGTTGCAGGTAGTTCCCCTTGATTATGTTAAGCAACACATAGTAGTTGTCTATTAATCAATTCGTAGTCATACACTAAAGTGATTTAATTAATATATTCTTGTCAGTGGCCGGTCGGGTGGTACAGTAGCTAGCACTGCTGTATCACGCCTCTCGGATCAGGGTTCCTGGTTCTGTGTGTGAAGTCTGCATGTTCTCCCCATGTCCCCAGGGTTTTCCTCCAGGTACTCAGGTTTCCTCCACAGTCCAAAAACATGCTAAGGTGAAGTTTCCAAATTGCCCATAGGTATGATTGCACTCTGCGATGGGTTGGCACCCCATCCTGGGTTGTTCCCTGCCTTGTGCCCATAGGTTCTGGCCCCAAGTAACCCTGAATAGGGC